>JABSTR010003149.1:0-39946 GCA_013339765.2 Haemaphysalis longicornis | reverse complement strand
TAGAGTAAATGAGAAAAACAGCACTTTAGGTAAAAAAAGCAAACAAATATTTATTAAAACACTATGCCTAGCAAATAAGGGTCTCAAAACCGGTAATGCACTGGTACTTGCGCTTAAAATGCAGCCTAAACAGTGTATGAAATACTGTGCAGAGAAGAATTGTAATGCTAAAACAGCTTACCGTACTTACCGATTCTAACGCGAAATTTTTTTCCGGAAAAAATAGGTCGAAAAATCGCAGCGCGTTAGGATCGGATACGAAAACGAAATTGCCGCAACAGCGGAAATGTCGTCCACCAATCGCCATCGCGTTCAAGATGGCACCAAAGCTTTTAGCAACAATTTTTCGGACGCAGGAAGCATAGGCGCCGGGCTGTTCTATCGGCGTTCACACAAATCGTCAAATCGTTCCACTTGCGCGTGATAACGGCAATGGCAGCAGCGGCCCTCTCGCGTTCAAAACGAGCGGTCGGCTGAAGCGTGCGCCTCTGGAGAAGCTCGCGGGATGGGCGTGCGAGGCGTGGGCCACGATCCCATGAACCATGGTTGAACGTTCGTTCAGAAGTGTGGCATCGCGAAACACGCTTGACGGCACCGAGTACGAGATGTGGTCAGCGGAGAGCGACGAGGAGTGAGATGAGTGAGATTACTTCGGGGAATAATCGCCCGTTTCTCTCGCATTTTTTTCTTGCTCACACAGTTCCGTGCGCGTTACAATCGGAGGTGCGAGTTCGGTTTTTAGCCAGGAAAATCGGGTGCGCGTTAGAATAGGGGGCGCGTTAGAACCGGGTAATAACGGTACTCAGACTAGACGTGTTTAAAAAATGTGAAAAGGCATGAACAAACTGCAAAGGCAAATAAAACCCCAAACTTCACAGACAATGCTTTCAGAACGCTCCAGTAGAAAATATCTGACAAACTTTTAATAACAGCGGAGTTTTTTCCTACTCAGCATATAGAAAAATATGTACTGGAATAGCAGTGAGTTGAAAGCATGAGATCCATAGTCCTAGCACAATTCTCTTCAAAGAAAAATGTCCTCTTTAAACACTACACCATCTAATCTTAGCATGACATAAATATTTGAGCAGGCATCAACCCACCATGACATTTAAAAGGTATCATTATTAACTTGAAAAGGATTGACTACGACACATTAAAAGTGCAGCGGCATTCTAAAGGATTGACGGTTCACTTATCATGAACAGAACACAAAGCAAAATATTTGCATGCATATCTAGTTTCTAGTTCCAATCGCAGTCTTCAATTTTGATTTTGTGTACACTGCATTCAAATCAAATTTGTATACACTTTTGGACATATTGCAAAAAAAGCGGTGCAGATGCAGTTAAGCATGTATCACTTGACTGTGCACAAAACAATGGTTACGCTTTCATCTTAATTTTATTTGTGCTCGAGCAGAAAAATTGGCCATTTAAATCTTAGGCTTTTCAAGTGAAAACGAGGACAATCAGTGTGTGAGCTCAAATGGGCTTAAGTGCTGCTACGGCTGAGATAGAATGAGTATATTTGTTTATTGCAACCATTGACTAGGGCAAAGTTCTACACTATCCTCGATACCAGCATCTTACCGAAATTTCTTTCAACAAAAGTTGTCTCAAAATTAATGTATAAATCTGAAATCAAGATTGCCTATTTCACACTAAACAAACTTGTTATCCACAATCGGAGCCATAAATTACATATGCCCACTTATAACCAAGCATAAATGTAGTAATAGTTCTGATCAAAGGCCCTCTCCCCTACATGTGGTATACATGCCAACAGTACAACTTATTGTGCAAAGCAAAATTAAGTTTCACTGACATTTTCTTACCAGCAAGAAGACACCTAATGAGCGTGCACACACACTATCTTTCTAGGAATTTCAAAAGCCCAATGTGTAACCAAATGCACAATGCAGAAAACTGCTTTAGGCAGAACGAAGTAGCACGTACAATTCACAGAACGCCTACGGGCCACTCAGAGTAAAAATAAAGGGAGAGGGGCACATGAAGAGAGACTAGCTGAGACACTTTAAGCCCAATGGGAGCTGCCGACTGCGAGAGGAAGCTGGCAGTCTCTATGTGTACACAATAAAAAATAACAAAGTACAAAACATCAGCCACGCACAAAAAAACATTTTTCTCACGTTTGGGGTTACCTTTGGACCCTAACGAACATTTCACAAATTTGTTGATTAACTTTGTTAAAATAGGTCGCAAAGGAGTCTTGCTGAGCCCAAAAAAAGGCGTTCCATTACAGCAAAGGTATTAAATGCTTTTCATGCGTACTGAACGTTGAATAGCTAGTGGACGGCCATCAAACCAGCCAGTCCCTCCTCAATATTTTTTACTCTAAATATGAGTTCTTTATATATTTGGAGGTGTAGAAATCCCGCCCACTCGAGGTTTCGGCCAGAAAACGTTATGCATGGTGTTGGAGTCATCTTGTCATCCTGCGAAGGCAAAATAATAGTAGTTTGTATTAAGGGCGGCTAATAAATACTTCAGTTTCAGTTTTCTCCCTATTTGTTAAGACAAGCTGGTCACGACATAATTTGACTCAATAATTTCAAGCCCAGTGTGCATTAACTATAGAGTAATTAACAGAAATAATTGAACTTTGTTGCTTATCCCATCAAGTGGACCATTAGTGACTTGACTATGACCCCTCGATTGATTTACCATGTGATTCAAAATTTAAAGGGGTGTTTTGCGTTGCTTAAGCTTTTTTGAAGACTTAATGTTTGTATACTTGGACACGCACATGGTGAATAACGAAGCACATGGGCAAATGTGCAAAAACGATTTGCTAGCACGTTTCCTGGAACCAGCCCTGCACCCACTAGGCCTCCCGACAGGCCCTTTAGCGCCAAATAAATGCGCTAGTTAATTTTTCTTAGCCACTCGTGTCTGCCAGATGGGCAATTGTCTAGCTGTTGAACACAGACAGCGGTACCACTGACAACAAAATTATCATTGATAAAATAAAGGCAAGAAACAAAGTGAGGGGTGTCCCCTGGTTTTAACTCATTTGTTACCACAGGAAACTGACTGATGCTTAGTGGACCGAGAAGACATTTTTTCTGTGCTAAACATATTGGTTAGGCACATAACCTAGTGACATAAAATTCAGATGATTTGATGCACTTTCCAGCGCGAGTTTCAGTAATCCTTTCACAAATAATGATTGTGAAAAATACAAATTCAAAACTTTTGTCTGGGCATCGAAGAAAATAAAAACGAGGAAGTTGTGCATAACAAACCACCAGTGTAGAAAAAATTTAGAATATACATTTTGTAGGTAAAAATTTCAAAAACCCACCCTAAAAAATTGATTTACCCGGAACAATTTCCCAGATATGAGAACAAATGTTACCTCGCGTGGTGCCCATGCCTTGCGGTGAAGCCCAACCTCAATTTTAATTTTTTAAATTTTTGGATGGTTCTCTGGTAGACATCTCCTGGTTTGACATTATTAAATGCGCCGATTAGTCCCCACCTGATGTAAAAACACCAGTGCACAAGATTGAAGGCAAGCAAGCTTTGCGAAGAAACACACTTAGAATCGAAAACCAAACGCAGTGATTGATGCTTGTTCATGTTCTGATCGTTACTATCTCTCGGAACTTTCATTTAGAGTTTATTATCTTCTGACTCACTATAATGCCCCGCTTGCAGGAATTGGGCAGCAAGCTTTCACGGGCAGCAATCATGGGCAGCAAGCTTTCACCAAGCAGCTGTCACTATTAAGAGAGTTCAGCACTGTGAGCCTTCGACATTGCAGCGCCACCTAACAATATCGAAAAGAAATAGCAAGTCTGTTGGACACTTTGTAAGAATAGACAGTTCTACTAAGAAGCGACACTAGGAATCTCGAAAAACCATCGTGCAAAAATGAAACTGGCCAGTGAAGTGCTGGCAACGTTCAAGCAGATTGCAAGCGTTCTCCTCGTCTCAACTGATATCCGAAGCTTTGGTGTTATCTTTCGACTTTCAGCTGAGGCTGTTATCATAGAGGAGAGGTGTGGGTGAAATGAAATGAGCAGCAGCATTTTTAGAGGAACAGTAGCGGGCAACGCAAACGCCGTGACAAATCGGCTTGAAGTTGTGTATTGGGTAGTAGCGCCAAATATGAATTTTAAAACGGAAGAACAAAACCAAAACTTCTATAAATTGGCTAAAAATGCCATGTCCACTTGTTATACATGCGGGGAACCTTCAGAAACAAGCTTTAGCAGAATAAAGCTAGCCTTTCTTTGAACAAAAGATCACTAGTAAATTTCTGGTGTCATTTTCAGGTAATTACCACCTCTTAATTCTGTCGGATTACAACGCTGACAACATAATTTGATATTTGAGTTACTAGGGGCTTTTTGACAAAACATTGATGGTAATGCAGCATAACCATGAGTGATATGCTTTTATGTCAAGTGCAACAGCTTTCGCGAAAACACACGCACCTAAAGCTGGCAAAACACACCGTCACAAATCTCAGTATCGCTAGAGCAGGAAAGTTTAAACTGATTCAAGTGAGGTGGATAGATTAACTACTGGGGCACATTAGGTGTATGAGAAATGACTACAACATGCCGAAATCTGCCGTATAATGCATCGATCAGTAGTAATCGATTCGAATAGGCGTGGTAATGAGAGAGTTAATAATGGGCCACCGGTGCACGCAAAGCCTCTGTCCCCAGTTCTTGCAAAAAACTGCATGAAAATGTCATTACTCTTCCTCGCACACGTCAGCCGCGTAAGGCTGTCATTGCCTATTTGCACCAAGGCTCCACTCCACAATTAAGCACACAGGGAACTATACGTTGCCGCATAAAATATCGCTAATCTAAGCACTAAAACGAAAACTGTAAAGAAGCAATGCATACAGGCTCTGACTACACACTGTTTTATTTTGAAGGACTCAAAAAACAGGTAAACAATGAAGCATGCTTATCTGTAACCACGGGCAGTGCCACCAACTTCCAGTCATAAACCATGAGGCGAACCACAGTGGAGGCCTCCAGAATAATTTTGAACTCTACATCTTAGATGCGGGCTGCAATCTCATAATACGGGTGCAAAGCTCAGCTGGCTGAGCTGCTTAAATATAGTACAAAGACGAAAACATAGTTGTAAACAGGACCTTTGCCAAGACTGACAACTTTTTGAAAACATTTGACAGACAAGCACAACACCCAAATACAGAACGAACCGTCCTTTAATGTTGTGTTAGTCAGAAGTTTTTTTACAAGTTTGCGTGTCCTAACAAATGGCACTGTCAGAAGTAGCCATTTTGTTGTTTCTTTAGAATGCACACTTTTCTTTTAGCTCTTTTAACCAAGAAACAGAACCTTTCACACTACGCTATTGTGCCTTTTTACTCTATTAATGACCATGGTACCTGATCCCCCCCCTACTTAAAGTGTCAAATTCCACACTGAAAATACAGTTAAAAACCATCTGTTGCTCGTGCGCTAGTGCTTGTGTGAAAGTAGCAAACTGAGAACAAACCATGCATTACTCAGCATCAACCTCAATATATGTTGATTAAGAGCTATCTTTCGAAATCAACTTCATTGCTGCAAGTTATCAAATATTTTACCAAATCAAAGCGAGAAGGAAACACTTGAGACTATGGTAGCCCGTAATGTTTGGCTGAGTGTAAGCCTGTGAAAAAAGTAGTCGTAGTACCACAATACTGATTCAGTATTATTAGTATTGGAGCACTAAAGAGCAATTAACATGCTGTGCTAGCAAACATCACCTAAAAAATGAACTTCTTCCTCATGAGCAAACAATGGTGACAATACCAGGGGCTCCTTGAGGTTGTGAGCCAGAACTTCCACAGTTGAGACAGCCAGGTCTGAAACAAGATCATGCTTTATGATGACGATTGCACACAATAAGTTGGAAGTACTTGGGTATAGGCAGTCACCAAATTTCTTGGTGTTTCGTAACTGACAAAAGACTTCTGAGTCTTACCGTGCGCAAAAGAGGAGGCAAGAATGCACTAATTCTAATTTGAGTACTTGTGTCATTGCTTGAATTTTGGAGGGCTGATTGTGTGCTAAATTATTTTTATATGAACCGTACCAGCATAGGTAGTAATTCAAAAAATTTTGATCACATATACATGCTCTTCTGTCACAATAAAAAGTCATCTCATTGTCACTAGATGTTCAGCACCAGCAAAAATGACTCAAGGCGAAAAAAGTTTCCTCTGAATCCCCAGAATGCCAGATTACCAGCCACAAAAAGCTATGCAATAAAAGCACCAATGACTTGGGTTCACTTACGAGGAATGTTTGGACAACTATACGAAGGACACCTATGCGGTTGTCATTCCCATTCTCTGCCTAAGTCCGTTGTCATGTCTTGTGCATTTGTAAGTAGAGGGTACACATAAGAAGCCCAACAAAATGTTTTACGCAATATAGATGTCCACAGGACCACTGCTGTACGAGGGAGGCTCACTGACTCTAAAAGGTACCATTATTTTCTTGCAAGCAGCTATTATGCAGCATTGATGTCGGCTCTCTCTCAATTACCATCAGCTTTCTTGCAATGCCTTTTCAATTCCTCGAAGTTTTTTTAGCTTTCGAATTCTTTCATTGCTGATACGTGTGAAGGAAAGTTTGATCCCCCGCTTATTCTTTTGATAGACGAGAAATACCCAAAATACTATCCACATTAAAAACCACTGTTCTGAACAATCTGCAGGAAACAAGTTGCCGTAATTGATGGACAATTTAGGCTGAGATATCAGCTATATTGAACGCATAGTATTCTATGGCTGGCAACACGTAGTGTTGTAGAACTTCGAACAAATTTTTGTTCATGGTTTTTTCAGTGAAAAAAAACACTAATGCTATAATGGACATTCCATAATAGTTATCCCGAAGACCAAGTAGATATAAGTAATACTCTTCCAACGTACTACCACTGGTTACGTGGTTCATGTCAACACTGCTTCGTATGCTGGCAAGGCGGCCTGGGAAGACATATGGAAAAACGCCAATGCACAAAGATACGTTGCAGAGCTTCCTTACGAGCTTACGAGGATAGAAGAGGGAACACAATGTATTCACACTATTCACGTATTTACTGTAGATAGCACAGCAAGCCAGAATCTGACGTGATCCTCGTCTTCCTTTCCGAGCACAAAAACATCCCTCCTCGTCGTCGTTGTCATTCACGACACCGACGTGTAAAATAACCCCCCGGTTCGAGGCGCCGTCCCGGCGCACTTTACATAGCTGTTAGGCTGGGGCAAACATATGGCTTGACCCGGACAACATGCACACTGTCTGATAGGGGATGGGCAGACGAGGGCTGGAGTGGGATATCTTGTAAGTCACGTCAGTGACTTGGCGCACGAATCGATAAGGGCCAGAGTAGCGAATAAAGTGTTTAGTGGAGAGGCCCAGACGACGCGTAGGCGTCCACAGAAGCACAACGGTACCTGGATGAAATCGGGCTGTGGAACGGTGCTTATCGTAGCGAAGCTTGCTGGAGGCCTGGGATGTCGTAAGACGGGTGCGTGCAATTTGACGAGCCGCGTCGGCCTTGGCAATAATGTCGTGGGCATATTCAGTGGGGCTTGCCACCGAGCGAACCAAAGTGTCCTATGGCACGTTGGGGTGTCGATGGTAGAGTAGGTAAAACGGGGAATACCCCGCAGTGTGGTGGCAAGAGGAATTCTACGCGAAGGTCACGTACGGCAGAGCAACGTCCCAATGACGGTGGTCGGGGGACACGTACTTAGATAGTATGTTGGTCAGGGTTTGATTGAGTCGTTCTGTGAAGCCGTTTGTTTGAGGATGGTAAGCGGTTGCCAATTTATGTTTAGTCGAGCACGAGCCGAGAATGTCAGTGACCACTTTGGAGAGGAAGTAGTGGCCACGATCAGTAAGCAGCGGCTTAGGGGCTCCGTGGACGAGAATGACGTCGTTCAGCAGAAAGTCTGCTACGTCGGTGGCGCAGCTGGTAGAAGAGCACAGGTGGTGGCATACCAGATCGCATAATCAGTGGCCACCGCAACCCACCTCTTACGTGCGGTCGACGTAGGGAATGGCCACAAGAGGTCGAGACCTACTCCAAAGAATGGTTCGGACGGCACGTCCAATGATTGAAGGGGCTCAGCTGGGAGAGAAATTGGTGTTTTGCTGCGTTGTCAGGTGTCGCAGGCCTTAACGTAACGTTTCACAACACGTATAAAACCTGGCCAAAAGAAACGACGCTTGACACGGTCGTAGGTGCGAGCTACGCCAAGATGTCCAGCTGTGGGATGATCGTGAACCTGTTGAAGTATTTCTAGGCGCAGTTGTTTTGGTACGATCGGCAACCCCTCAGGTTTGTCGCAGGAGAGATTTCGTCGATATAAAGTATCGCCTTGGAGGTGATAAAGGCGGCACGATGGGTCCGAGAGGTTAGAGGAGAGAGTGTCGATTAGGGACCGTAAGGAGTCGTCGCGGCGTTGTTCATCGGCTAAATGGTGCAAATCGAAGATGGCAAAAACGATGGCGTCTGTGTCATGGCAGATGATGTCGGGCTGATCGACGGGAAAACGGCACAAACAGTCTGCGTCTTGGTGTAATTTTCCGGATTTGTGCACAACAGAGAACGTGCATTCCTGGAGACGCAGAACTAAACGTCCGAGGCGGCCAGTAGGATCTCGTAACGATGAAAGCCAGCAAAGTGCATGGTGGTCCGTGACCACATAAAAGTCTCGGCCGTATAGGTATGGGTGGAATTTAGCTACGGCCAACACAAGAGCCAGGCATTTACGTTCAGTTATTGAATAGTTGCGCTCCGAGACCGAGAGGGGCGGCTGGCATAGGAAATCACTTGGGTGTGACCGTCCTGTTGTTGAGCGGGAAAAGCTCCAATACCGTAGCCGCTTGCATCTGTGCGGAGCCCCGTAGGGGCTCAAGGATCAAAATGTGCCAAGATGGCAGGTGTGGTTAGCAGGGTGATACGAGCAGAGAAAGCGTCTGCTTGCAGAGGTCCCTAAGAAAAAGAAACGTTCTGTTTCAGCAGGTCTGTTAGGGGCCGGGCAACAACGGCGAAGTTCTTAATGAAGCGCCGAAAGTAAGAACACAGCCCGACGAAGCTGCGGACATCTGTCGCAGACATAAGTTGGGGAAAGTCTTTGACGACGCGGATTTTAGCAGGGTCGGGCTGAATGCCAGTGGCATCAACGAGATGACCAAGGATGGTAAGCCCTCGCCGTCCGAAATGGCACTTTGATGCGTTAAGTTGAAGCCCGGTGGAATGAAATATCTCGAGAGCTGCGAAGAGGCGCTGAAGATGGCTTTCGAGGGTTGGTGAAAAAACGATAACATCATCTAGATAGCACAAGCACGTATGGCACCTAAAGCCATGAAGGAGCGAGTCCATCATGCGCTCGAAGGTTGCTGGCGCATTGCATAATCCGAAAGGCATGACTTTAAATGGGTGAAGTCCGTCTGGCGTGATAAACGCGGTTTTCTCTCGATCCAAATCGTCCACAGCAATTTGCCAATAACCTGAACGCAGGTCGATCGATGAGAAATATTGAGCACCGTGAAGGGAATCGAGGGCGCCATCGATGCGGGGCAGCGGGTATGCGTCTTTTTTTATTATCTTATTGAGGTGCCGATAATCCACACAGAAACTCCAGGTGTTGTCTTTTTTCTTCACTAAGACGACGAGCGACGCCCATAGGCTAAACGAGGGCTCGATAATGTCCTTAGCGAGCATTTTGTCAACTTTCTGTTGCATAACTCGGCGTTCGCTTACAGACACACGGTATGGGCGTCGACGGATAGACGTTACGTTGCCGGTGTTAATGCGGTGCCTCACTAGAGTGCCTAAGGGCTGGTTGACGAGATCGAAAATGTCACGATAATGGGTCAACACGCGGCGAAGGTCTTCCGCTTGTGCAGACGGGAGATCCGCGGCGATCATCTGGTCAAAAGGTTCGTCAGAAGAAATAGAAGTGTGTGTACCATGGGAAGATGACGGGGACGCGGACGCAGACAAACTGAAGATATCTGAGCGTGTCAACGGAGAAAGAGGTGCAAGAGACATTCTAATTGGGAGGATTTGGCGAATGTGAGCGAAATTTGTAAAAGCGATGCAGATTTGGTTGTTTTGAACTGTTACAACGGTATGAGGAAGGGCCACGTCACGTGAGAGCAAAATGCCCGTGATAGGCGAGATGATTTAATCCCCGTCTTCAACTGGCGGGCAAGGCGACAAAGGGACGCATGTGGCAGCTCGTGGCGATAGCCTAACGAATTTCGTGGAGCGGAGGCGGGAGGGCATGTCTTCGACCGTTGTAGCTGCTTGCGGAAGTTCAAGGCGAACGAAACCCGAGGCACAGTCAATGAGGGCAGCGTGTTCCACCAAAAATTCCAGGCCCAGTATGAGGTCATGGAAACATTGCGGCATCACATGAAACAAAACTGAAATGGGACGGTCGTCTATTGTCACGCGTGCAGTGCAGATTCCCAGTTTACTAGGGACTCGTCCATCGGTGACACGCACCATGCGAAGTGGAGCAGGCGTCAACTTTTTTAAATTCATTTCGAAGTCTTGCACTCATGACAGATACGTGCGTGCCTGTGTCAACTATTGCTTGAACCGGGACGTCATCGACTTTTACATTGATAAGATTGGGCCGGGCAGGTTCAGTGGACAGAGGATTCGAGGGCGGGGTCGCCCATGCAGCGCTACGTCTCGGCACTGCACCATTTAGTTTTCCGACGATGGGGGGCTGTTATATGCGGCAGAAGGCGAGCGGCGAGCTGGCGGCGAAGGCGACTGGCGGCGGTGAGGGGAAGGGGAGCGGCTAGATCGGGACGTGGAGGCATCGGCGGGGAAGTTGTCTTGCGCCTGGTAGGACGGAGATTGATGAGAGGGAGTTCCCATAGGACGATAAGTCGGAAAACCAGTGCGTGGAGGTGAGAACCAGCGGTTGCGACATTAGCGGGAGACATGTCCGACGCCACGGCAGCAGAAGCAGATTGGTCGGTCGTCAGGTGTGCGCCATTCTGTGGGGTTGCGAGCACAAGGAAACGAATACTGACGCCTGACAGGTTGGGCGGGGCAAGGATTGCAGTTTCCGGCATGATGAAAAGCGCAAATAGACCTGGCGCCCAAGTTGTCGATTTCTTGACGGACGACCGTCTGATTGAGGGAGACAGTAGCGGCGTCAGGTCCAGCCAGATACGGTTGCAAAGTAGCAGGGGACATGGCTTCGACGTCCCGTCGGATAAGTCGTGTTAATGCCAGAGACAGGGGTGCTTCGGGATGTCGTAGGGGTTGGTCCTAACACATCGATGTCGCGGCAGTATTCGGCAGCCGGGCGAAGGGCTGACCGATCCGGCGACTTTTTGCCCCCTCGAAGCGTCGCCATTCAGCAATCAGTGCATCCACAGTTGTGAACTTCTTAAAGGCAAGCAAATTGAAAGCGTCGTCGGCAATACCCTTAAGCACGTGGCCAATTTTTTCTGACTCGAGCATGTTGCAAACAACCTTCTGACATAAAGCCAGCACGTCTAGTATGTACGAAAGCTCGGGTTCCGTCCAAGACTGGGCTTTGATGTTGCCGACGCGTCAATGGCGTCGGCAACATCCACGGCGATGTGAGCTGACGCGGGAGCTAGGTTACGCCGGTGTCTATGCTCGCCAGATAGCAGCGTCGAAGCAGCGACAGAATGCATTCGAAAGCAGGGGACGTCGTCAACATCGTCCGGATTCCATGTCCATCTCTTGGTTTGGGGTTATTACTTTCGCAGAAAACAATCACTTTTTTTATCCTGCGGTAATCGGGTGCCTTGAGGCAAATTGCAAGCTATTTCTGTTCGAAAGTGCGCATTCCTTCTTGACTAGCTTGGCTTTCATCGGGGAGATCGGGGGTTTGGGATACCTTTTTGTGAGTAAAATATGGGAGCTCTGGCTACACGCTTCTAGTGTTAGCATGATGGGCTTATCTTCAACATCGGTGCGTAACGAACAAAGGTTATCAACCCCAGAAATCTAGCGCCGCATGCCATTTCATTCGCGGCTATCGTAGCTTGCATAGGGGGACCGATGACGCGCGATAGCTTTTCTTGGCTGAAATAAGGAAGCCCTGGTTACATAACTTGCGGTTTTTACATAATTGGCCTTGCCTCCAAGATCGGTGCGGAAGAAACAAGTGTTATCACTGCCCAAATTTGTCAAACATGACCAAAACAAATCATTCGACAATATTCGTTGGCAGAGGGTATTAAATTCTATGGCCACCACATTGACTTCTGGCGTGGTCGAGCAGTTTGGGCGTTTGGGTGCTAGCGTTATGTTTCGGAAGTGTATGGTTAGAATCTTGGAAAAACTTCACTGTTCTTTTTTTTGCAATGATGGTGTCATCGGCTTTTTTTTTTCAAGCCACACAAAGGCAGATTACATTGCCGTTTAATCTACAAGTGACGTTCGACGGTAACCTCAGTATCAAAGCAGCCCCGAAATTTGCTCTGTTCACACTTTGAATTCACGAGGCTGCAGTCGGTACATAACATCCAGGTTAAATCAAGTAGCAAGTAAAGTTGTGCTAAGTGCGTCTTTGATCATCATCCTATCTTACATTGTTGAGATTTTACGGTAATAACCCCCCTCCCAAAAAACTTACAAGGCTCAGTTGACAACTTCGCTTAGTATACGACGTTCTGCACTAAGTCCCTGCCTCCTTCTGTGGCCGAGAGGTTCGCTATTGGGCTACTGTTTTGACGGTCAAAGGTTCGAATCTTCACACATACTCTGTTTTTTTGGTGGTAGTCCCCAGTTGGGCTCAATAATATCCCCAGTGCACTTCCTTTCCTTTTCACCCGAACCACCTAGTAGTAGTAGTTTTTGGTGATAGTTAGATCACTGTCATGCGAAGAATTCGCAAGGACAAAAACAAACGCCGGTTAAAGAAGACAACAAAAAGAAAGTACGAAGCAGACGACAAGCGCGAGATGCTCCGCCAAGTTTATTGACACCAGCTACGGCGCCGAGTGCGCGCGACCACGGCCCGAGCCCGCGCCGGCCACCAGCCAATCGGGGGCGGCCAGCGACAACGACCAGCAGGGAAGCGGCGCAAGAAGAACACCGAGAGAGACCAGAGTCTGTGAATTGTGGCGGTCGGGCGACCGGACCCGTGCCGTGCCCCAAGAGGTCCTCCACAGGCGCAACCTCCAAGGCATCTCCTCTGCAAGGAAGCCGTCCCGCCGGCCATCGGTGACGACAGCGGTGCTTCTAGAGAGCTTCCTTCCCCACGACTGTGACGGGAGCTCGGAGTGCGCTGTACTACCGCGGCCACGGCCTTTCTTTTTTACCGGTGTAAACAAAGGGTACAAGCACACCTTGCCTTTTAATCTGCACGTGAAGTCCGACTCTAACCTCAGTAGCAAAGCAGCGCTGAAAATTTGTTTTGCCAATAGTTTGAATTCATGAAGCAGTCCGTACAGTACATCAAGGCAGGGCATCAAATGGTAAGGAACTAAGTTTTACGAAGTGCGTTTTTGTTCATGAGGCTGTGAGGTTTTGTTCAGATTTGACTGTAATAACTTGAAATACATTTTGCAGCACTTCAAAAATGCCCTACAAGCATTCTTAGCAATGAGTAGAGTAAGGCAAGTGCATTTTATATGGCAAACCTAGAGTGCTAATTACTGCATTAAAGAATCGAAAATAACTGTTCCTAAACGATCAAAGATAACTTAAAAATGGTGGCAGATTGAGTTCATGGAAATGTGCCGAGTATTGTTAGTCGACGCAGCGGTTGACGTGTGACTTCGCCGGTTCCATGCGTTTGCATGAGGTTGCGGCTTCTCGCGTCTCCTGCGTGATGGTGCGGCACCGCCCATCAACGCCGACGCATGCGCTAGGCGTGAATCGCGTGTATGTGTGTGTGCGCGCGTCTTTCGTGTTGCCTGGATTGAAGGACGGCCACTGGTACACACATGAGTTAGGATGGCAAACAATAGATGTTCTGGGGAGCTGGCTTTTAACTGAGATAGAGTACACACAGTTTCTTTGGAGAAATAACTGTAGAAATTCTATAGTCTTTCGGGAGGCATTGATGAGTGGAAGTTTAATGTACTTTTATGGTGAAGTCACAACAAAAATTCTACAGAATCATCCTAGAGGCCTTGAGTTTAAGTTCACAGAGCGTCTGTGGAGAAGTGACGGTAGAAATTTTACAGAATATTCAACCAGATGTTGAAGAGTTCGCTCATAATGAACTTTTAAGGTGAAGCCACAAGAAAAATTCTGCAGAGTGTTCAAAGATACCTTGAGTTGTCTGAGTTCATTGAGCTTCTGTGGAGAAGTGACGGTAAAATTCTACAGAATATTCGTAGAGGTGTTGAAAAGTTCGCTTTTAATGAACATTTATGATGAAAACACAACAAAAATTCTACAGAGTCTTCATAGATGCCTTGAATTGTTTAGGTTCTCAGAGCTTCCATGGAAAAGTAACCGTAGAAATTCTACAGAATATTTATAGAGGTGTTGAAGAGTTATCTCTTTGTGAATTTCTGTAAATACGTAGCTATAAAAATTTTGTATATGTTTTGTAGGGCAACTTTATAAGCTCAGAGTTCCTGATGAGTGCTGTGTTTCTTGCGACTCCACAAGATGTCCATAAAAACTCCTCAGAAATTCGCAATTCATTTTTGTGAGAGTGCTGTCTTCACAAAAATACTCCAGAAAATGACCTTCCAGGGTTTGTACAAGTGTGTGAAATATTTTTTGTGAAAAGAGTACTTGTGACAAGTGTAAGATGTCTTGAGACTATTTGCTTTGATGAACATTTCCATGTCTATGTAGTGAGAGAAACGCAAGACTACAAAATACTTACATCATTTATATCGTATAAAACAGAGCCTCTGTACATTACTGAGTACAAAGGTACATTTGTTATAAACAGCTGCCATTCATTATTTTGAAGTTTTCGGAGACACATTTTGGCTGAAATTAATGCATCATGAATCATGAATTTTATGAGATTTCCTGCTTATGTCGAGGTCTCCTGCGCAGCGATGGACCAAAGTTCAAAGAAAGGAAAATGTGCGTGTAACACCGCTTCATAAATTGAAGCTGTGATTGATTGATTGTAGGGTTTAACGAGCCGACGCAACGCAGGCGATGAGGCGCGCCGTAGTGGAGGGCTCCGGATTGATTTTGACCTGCTGGGGATACTTAACGTGCACCGAAATCTCGTACACACGGGCGTTTTTGCTTTTCGCCTCCATCATAAAAGCGGCCGCCGCGGCCGGGAATCGAACCCGCGACCTCGTGCACAGCAGCGCAACGCCTTAGCCAGTGAGCCACCGCGGCGGGTAATTGAAGATGCGGTGTGGAGTTTTCACTTTCTTGCGATGAATGCGTATAAATATGCATATATGTATATATGTATTTGGGAGTGCACGGGCTAATGCAAAAAGGGTAAATCAACAAGACAGAGCAAAGGTACCAACTTTGTTTTGTTAGGTTTATTGTCTCAGATTGATTTGCGCAGATTTCTTGATTTCCCAAGGCAATAGTTGTGCATTCCTTCTGTAAAATATTATGAAGATCTTCTTGCATAATATAATCTGTATTTTCTTTCCCTGCTTTGCTTTGCAGCCCATGTCCTCTAATCAAGCTTGAGGCTAAAATACGCATTGCGGAACCCATAAGCTGAATGTTTACTTAATAACTCATGATATTGCAACCATTTTACTTACTAAGTGCCTTGACTTTCTATTGTATACGGTCTTCTTTTTTATATATTTTGAATGATGTAATAATATTTTTTTAATTTGTGATAATCATTTTTTTTAAACACTCGGTGTTTGTAATTAAATGTGAAACGCTGCCTGCAAAAACTCCCAGCTCCGATTTAGCAGTGACACTGAATGCTAAACATCATGACATTAATTCATGCACTGCTCGCGTATTTTTGGGAGTATACAAACAGCTATTGTAGAGCATTCCCCCTGGTCTATATGGAGAGTTCATATTTAAACACCTCGACGGGAGGTGAGACAGTGCAATCTGCGCCTTAAGCATTGAGCCTGTTTTGGGGTAATTTTGCATGCTTGCATTAACACACCATTCTTTTAGGCACCTAACAATAGGGTGCCGTGGTAGCACCCCAATCGGGTAGAAATACTTTTAGCCCCCTTTTAACGATCGTAGCACCCTTTGAAACTGTTGGTTACACCCCTAAATATTGGCACCCTTAAGATGGGGTGCCGGAGCAATATTTGTGTACTTGAAAGGTAAAAAAAGGGCGCAAAATGTCCGGTACACCCTTTTAGCACTTTAAAGGGTGCACAAAAGGCAAGAGTTAAACCCCTTAATTTGTGGCACCCTTATGATTGGGTGCCTTACGCAATGTTTTGGTCCTTAAAAGGTGCAAAAAAGGTGCAAAATGTTGAGTGCACCCATTTACACCAAATGGTGTCAAAACATTTAATGTGTAGCCCACAGCTAAGCGTGTTCAGAGAGCACCGGACCGCATGATGGCCTAAAATATTAACGAATAGAAACTGAAGATATGGTCACGTCGATATCTTACGGTGGTGCACTTTAGGCTCGGCTGCCTCACACCTTAAACATGCAAAGACGTATAACATATGGACAAAGGCGAAGGACCTAGTTACGATGTTTTCCACGGGTGCCCTAAAAATTACTCCTGCTGTGGCTTTTGCGAGATGCACAATATATCTTTCAGTGCCCTGAAAACAAACCAGAGCCAACAGAGATGAATAAAGGCAGCAGAGGTAATATTCCCTTCCCAAGTGAGTAGAGGCCAGCAAATTTCGTTGCCATGTGGAAGAATCATTAAGCGTGTTGATAGGCCCCTTCCTGACAAAAAACCGACCAAGTAAGGAATATCAAGCGACCATTATTTCAAACATTTCTGGAATTGATCCAAGAGAACATTTAATAGTAGAAACAATAAAAGGTCTTGAAAAAATTCCGCATTGCTTCAGCTCCAACCCAGGCGGCTTACGTCAAAACCAGTAAATCGACCCACTTGGATACTCAGGATGAACATCAAGGCATGTTTTGCAGTTGCTTAAAAAAATCGGGCTTTCATGAGTAAACCCCCCGGTGGTGCTGGGTGCGTAAAGGGACTGGCAGGCTTGTACGCCCAGGGAGACAAAATGTCTCCAAACACAGCCAGAGATAAGCAATTTAGCAGATTCTCGATACCACCATTACCGTACAAACGTTCACGACTAAACAAAAATCAACGGTTATGCAAAAAATTTTCAGCTTTGGATGCGACAAGCGGCACAAGGAATGTAACAATTTCTAACACTTCAAAGTCTGTATAGTTACCCCCCCCCCCCCAAATATTGAAGAGCCATGACTTTAACCAATTTTAAAGCCAAACGGAAGCGCATTTCAGGTACACACAAGCCGAAATCACTCTCTAGGAAATCTTAATTTTTACCGTGTGAGGCGGCCCCTATTGTTTGGTCGTATGTCTTACAAATATTGTCACCTACCTACACTCCAGAAACTCCAAGAAAGCTTGTCATTCACGCCTTTTATGACAGTAGCCAAAATGATGAAGGTTTTAAGCATCGGCTGTGAAGTTAACGGGCCGGTAAAAAAGGGAATAATTTTGCGACGGTCCCCATACACTCAACGCAGGTTAGTGTATCGGTATACACTAATCTGACTAATCTGCTCTCTCAGGAGACGGAGATCTCTCGCTACGAATCAGGGTTAGTGCCATCACTGTGGCCGCAGTCTCAGCTTTTATCCCTTTCTTGGGCAATGCGCTTGCGAACATCGCAACGGGCTTAAGATGGCTATGGCCACTTTTACGAAGGTGTACGCAGCCAGGTCCTGCACGAACGTGTGACTCAACACGCGTTCGCACGGCGAATAGGCACTATACCATGAGGTGACGTACGCAAAGGTCCGTGCAGCCGGGAATGGCGCAGGTACCACATGTCTAAAGCGACTAGAAACGAGAAGCTACACTGATGACCATATGCTAGAACACTAAGGCGCCCTAAGGTGATCGCCGAGCCCTTCCTAGACGATTACATACGCGAACGTTGTTACATATTCGGCGGCTGGACGACCGACGGGTGCCGAGGAACAGACGAAGCAAGCAGTGCCAGGAAGACAATCCCGTTTATTCACTCAGCGACGAGCTTTTTGTGCGCTGTCGAACCAATCAGAGGGTGGAAAAAACAAAAAAAAAAGAGGAGCCGATATCGCGGCAAGCAGGCAGGCTTATCAGACAGCCAGACGAAAGAGCATGGCAGGCTCAGCGAATGTTACAACTCGGCCAAAGCTACCCATATCGGAAGGCGTTCAAGAGGATGACGCTTCTTGAACAACTGAAGGTAGGAACAGGTAGCCAACATTCGAGGCAAGTTTGTCCCAGCACAGCGCTGACTGCACGTTTCGAACGTTCACAATGTCCTTGTGCTTGGCATGGGTGAAAACGCCGGGGTGCATGGCGGCACATGCGGACACGTTGTGGTAAGCACCCGCACACTGGACGCAAGATGGCACTAAGATGGCACTCAGCGTCCTCAGGCAACAACAACAAGCCCGCAGAGTGTCTGGGGCTCCGAGGAGGGGGCGACGATGAGAACGGGCTTTGGTCGCTGATTGCCGCTTGGATGCCGCGCATGTAGCGAGAAGGTGCTGGCAGTAGACACCTGGCGCAGGGTTGAAGTCGTCAGGTGGCACGAGAGGATCTGAAATAGCGTAGTGAACAAGCGGCAGGAGCGCAGTAACTACGTCAGGAGCAACCTGACGCCCAAGCTCGGGAAAGCCCGACTGTTGAATTCACTGGGAGCAGATAACACGAGACCAAAACTAGAACGGAAAAGCTTTCGCCGGAATGCATGCACACACCATAGGAGGGAGAGAGAGAAAAAAAAGAAACGCTAGGGAGTGCGGCTGAGGCAGTCAGCATTTGCATGGTGTTTGCCTTTCTTGTGCCGCACTGTGAAATCAAATTGTTGGAGTGCGAGGCTCCACCTCATCAAGCGGCCATTTTTGTTTGACATTTGGTTCAGCCACACCAAAGGGGAGTGATCGGTTTTGAAAACTAAGGAAGACCCTTTCAGATAACACGACAGCTTGTCGATGGCCCACACCAAGCATGCGCATTCTTTTTCCGTTGTGCTGTATGCCTGCTCACGAGACGTGAGCTTTCTACTGGCGTAGATAACAGGGTGTTCCCGCCTTTTTTGTTCACTTGACTTAGAACGATGCCCATCCCGCGATCACTGGCGTCACACTGAACTAGGAAAGGAGGGAATAATCTGGTGCCGCGAGAACCGTTGACTGACAAGAATATTTTAATCTCGGCAAACGCTGCCGTTCGAGCCGTATCCCAACGCACTAAAGTTGGTTCGGTCTTGCGGAGAGCGTCTGTGAGGGGACTAGCGATGTTTGCGAAGTTTGGAATGTAGCTTCTGTAGTATTCAGCTAAACGCAAAAATGAACGCAAGTCGGTCTTTGTCTTCGGCAAAGGAAACCGTGTGATCGCCTCAACTTTTACTTCGGAAGGACGTCGCTTCCCTTGGCCAACAACATGTCCAAGTAGTGGACGTGGGTGTTCGCAAGACGACATTTAGTCATTTTAAGAGTCAAGCCTGCTTTACGTAGTCGAAGGAAAACCTCCTGTAGATGTTCCAAATGCTGTTGCCAAGTGCTCAAGAATACCGCGATATCATCACGGTAGGGAACAGCGAATGACTCTGTGCGTGCGAGCACCTGATTCATGAGTTTTGAAAATACGAACGGTGCGTTCTTGAGACCAAAAGTCAGCACAAGAGGGCGATATGTGCCCGTCGGAGTCATGAAAGTGGCTAGCTGGCTGGCGTTTTGCGTGAGTGGCACTTGCCAGAAGCCGCGGACTAGATCCAACGTGGAAACATACTGTGCCGCGGAAACGTTTTCGATCAAAGCTTCGACATTAGGAATGGGAAACAACTTTGTCTTTGTAATCGCATTCAATTTTTGATAATCAATGCAGGGTCGTGGTTCCTTGCCAGGGCTTTCTACGATAAACATCGGTGACACGTATTCGCTCTCCCCTGGCACGATTAAACCCAGTGTCAACATGTTTTCAACGCAATCGTTCAACAGCTTCTCATGACGGGGTGAGAATCTGTGCATCCTGGTTCGGAAGGGTTGGTCAGATGTCAACTCAGTGTCGTGTTCGACAAGGTTTTCAACTGATTCCTTTGTTCGACTGTCAAAGAAGCTTGTCTAGCTACAGACTCAAATATGTCTTCAGTTGACGGGGAAGAGCAAGGGGTCGGCACTTGCGGGACTGGAACATTTATCTCCTCTGGTTCGTTTAAGACGATGCTCAGCGTCTCCGTGCGTTCGATAAACGGCTTCATAAGATTGCAGTGGTAGAGTGTCACATCGTTGCGTTTGCCGGGCGTCCTGACCAAATAAGTGGTGTCGGAGAGCTTTTGTTTAACCGTCACAGGCCCATCCCATGCTACTTCCAGTTTGTTTGCCTTTGACGACTTCAGAATGAGCACTTTGTCGCCTTCCTTGAAGGTTCGTGCACGTGCGGATCTGTCGTAGTACACTTTTCCGAGTTTTTGAGCTTCAGCCATGTTGATCTGCGCCAATTCCTGCGATTCACGTAGGCGCTTCAACAACGTCAGCACGTACTTGACCCCCGATTTGTCCACAGATTTGTCCTCCCACTTTTCCTTCAACAACGTTAGAGGGGAACGAAGCGCTCGGCCGTAAACGAGTTCCGCCGGCGTGAATCCAGTCGCTTCGTGAGTGACGGTGCGCAGAGCAAAGAGCATCGCGGGAATAGCCGCGTCCCATTCGGTGCCCTTCTCGAAGCAAAGCGCGCGCAGAATTCGTTCATTACTGAATGACGTTTTTCGACCGAATTGCTCTGCGTATGGTAGACAGAGCTGTGGTGAATGGATATGCCGCATTTCTGCAAGAATGTCGTGGTAAGCGCGCTTGTGAAAACAGATCCTTGGTCGCATTGGATTTCTCTGGGGAATCCAATTCTGGCAAATACAGCGAGTAGCGCGTTTACAACTGCTGTGGAGCTCAATTCCGGCAACACCACTGCTTCGGGAAACTTCGTCGCAGGGCAAATGAGCGTAAGCAAGTACCTGTTGCCTGCAGCTGTTACAGGTAAAGGGCCTACAATGTCGATTACTAATCTGCGAAAAGGTTCGCCAATCAAAGGTACTTCGACCAAAGGCGCCTTGAGTCGTTCGTTTGGCCGTCCCGTCCTTTGGCAAACGCTGCAGGAACGCACCCAGTTCTCAGAGTCCTTGAAGCACATCGGCCAGTAGTAGTCATTCAGCAGCCTGCTCTTGGTCTTGTTTATTCCTAAATGACCTGCCCAGCTGTCGCTGTGAACCAAACCCAGCAGCGCAACACGATACTTTTGGGGGACTACAAGCTGCTCGAAGCATCGGCCTTTTTTGTTCTTGAATTTTCTGTACAAGAGGCCGTCATTGACAATGAACGACACTGGTCCTTTTTGTTTCCGCCTTGATCTTTCCCAGCACGTCTGCAGTGTCTCGTCGTTTGCCTGCTCTATCTTGAGAGCGCTTTTGTCAACCTTGGCCAGAAGCTGAAAATTTTCACTGACTGGGCTTATCGATTCGCCTCCGGACGCGGAAGCGACGGGAGTGGTGTTATCAGTGCTTTCAGTGGCTGGCGTGGCTGGGGCGGTTTCGCTCGTTGGAGCAGCTTGCGACGGAGCACTGTTGGCACTGTCATCTGCAATTTCGGCGGCACGAGTAGCGCAGGCTGTGTGAGCTCTGGTGTGGGACCTGGTGACTACCATTACGGGGTTCGCATTAAGTTCCATTCCTGCATTTTGCAAGTCCCTCATCGATCTGTTAGAAAAAATGTACGGGATTTTTCGAGGGAGCTTGTCCGAAACAGCCGCTTCAGTTTGCAATTTCCCGAAAGGGCCTTGCATTTCAATTCTCGCTACCGGCAAGCACTTCGTGTCGGGCTCTAGTGCCTGACGCACCCACACACACGATCCTGTGAAGTGCTCGGGCTTAACAAATGACGGGTGGACGATATCAAATGTTGCTCCTGTATCACGCAGAACCTTGCAACTGATGCCGTTCACCGCCATGTCATACGTGTAGGGCAGGAGCAAATCGCTGTCCTCTGTTAGCAAATTAGCAGACACATGTGGCTGCCTGCAGCCTGCTGCGATGTGGCCTGGTTGATGGCATTTATAACAGGTCAACGGCCGTTTTTCTTCAAACTTGGAACTCTTCGGTTCGCTCGGGTTGACCGTGTGCGCTTGGGCGGAAACGTTGTCGGGTTTCCCTTGGTTGCTTTCTCTCGCTCCTTTCTGAAATTTCTTGAAAGCTCCCGACGGTTTCTTTCGCAGGTCTTCCGAACTTTCCATCCTACGGGAACAGTACTCGTCAGCCAGACTAGTTGCCATTTGCAACGTTTCGACGTTTGGCTTGTCCTGAATCCACAGGCGCATTTGCTCCGGAATCGATGCATAAAATTGCTCTAGCGCAATCAGTTCGATCACACGTTGCTTGTCCTCGTATGCGTTGGCGCTTTTAAGCCATTCTTCTAACAAGCTCATGGATTTGTAGCCGAACTCGGAGTACGACTCCCCTTGACTACGCCTTGTGTTACGATACTTCATCCTCAGGGCTTCTGTAGACAAGCTGTACCTTTTCCTGAGCTGAAGCTTCACTTTTTCGTAGTCACTTGCATCTTCATCTGTCATTCTCGCGACTATGTCGGCCGCTTCGTTGGGAAGCAATGTCAACAGGCGTTGCGACCAGGTCTCTTTACCAAGTGCTGCCCTACTACACGTTCTCTCGAAGTTGACGAGATACAAAGTGATGTCACTGCCAGCCTTGAAAGGTTGCATGTATCCGCGCATGTCGAAGATAGCATTGCGTTCAAGGTTCTGCAGTTGCATCTCTTTCAACTTCAGTTCTACCTCTCGCTCTTTCAATTGCAGGGAGACTGCCTTCCAACATTCCTCTACTTCGTCATCTTTCGCTCCGCATTTGGATATTGCCTCGATAATTTCAGGCTTACGCATTGACTTCTGCACTGTGATGCCTAACTCTTCAGCGAGCAACACAAGGTTGGGTTTCGTTAGCGACGTGAGAATCATGACTGCAGATAACAAAAGTGTCACACTTACACGTACTACTTAAATCTAGCAAAGTAAAAATCATCTACTACCAAGAAAACGTCGTTAATGCTCCCAATGAAGTCAAACAAGCCGTGCTCTCACCAAACGGACGCCAAGGGCCGCCGCCGACGCACGCTCCATACTGCCGCCACCGCTGCCACCAGCTGTTACGTATTCGGCGGCTGGACGACCGACGGGTGCCGAGGAACAGACGACGCAAGCAGTGCCAGGAAGACAATCCCGTTTATTCACTCAGCGACGCGCTTTTTGTGCGCTGTCGAACCAATCAGAGGGTGGAAAAAACAAAAAAAAGAGGAGCCGATATCACGGCAAGCAGGCAGGCTTATCAGACTGCCAGACGAACGAGCATGGCAGGCTCAGCGAATGTTACAACGCATACACAGAAGCGTTTTTTTTTTTGCTTTTTCGGTCACTTCGTCGCTTCGCCATTTCGGCTCATTACTCTGTCGCTTGTCACAAAAAAGCGTCGATGAGCTCTTGCTACCTCTTTGCACTTTTGCGGAGGTTGACCAACAATCCAACGAGAAGTGGGAGTGTCGCATCGGCCTCCCGGATTCAACCCGCTGAATACCTAGTAGATTTGCCAACACTCAGAGATAGACATGGCTCCAGTCATTACCCAATCCAATCTCCTTGGTGCCGGCATGTGCTGCATACTGACAACGTTCACATGTGAGCCTGGCTCTGCAGGTATCAGCGCATCAGAAGCTCTAATGAATGTGACTTTACGCTCGTAATTGCCAACACGATCTCCTTCGTAGATGGAACTTTCGTTTCCGGTTGTGTCTGCCCGAGGATGAACAAATCAGGTGTTATACCTGTGAAAGCTGCTTTATTAGCTTAGAAAACGGTTAGAAAACCTATTGGACGCAATGCTGCCGCCAAGGAGGAGCACTGCCCTCATGTGAAAACATTCAGCACAGAGAGTAATGGCTCTAGGAATAACAGCACCTTTAAACAAAACTTCCCAGATATCTCAGAAAACGAATACAAAGGTTCAAAGTAAACGCTTAAAAAACAGTTCATGAAGTCGAAAGCGGAGGTGCTAAAATTGTGAAACAGCAGGGTGGTTCATGACTTTTTGAAGTAACACCTGGGGAACATTGAAAGAACATAAAAGCAGGCCAAACGCATTAATAACTACGAAGCTAGCGCTAAACAAGTGCACCTCTATGGTATAAGTGATGAACTGGGTAACATTACACCTCAAAGTCATGCAGGAATCCTGCCCTAAGTTATAAGGTATAATGCTATCTTTAGACTACCGAAGTAAGAGCATATCGTGGGCTACGGACGTAAAAAAACGGCGTGTCCGGCAGTTCGAGACGTCAATTGACATCATTATTTAAAGATATTACTACAGTTGCGACAACAGTCTGAACCCGGCTTAAGCTAAAAACTTCGCGGTGTTGCGGATCTGGTAGCGTGACCAGTGATGGCGTTCGTTGGTGCGGAGCTGATGCAAACATTGGGGCCGAGCGGGGCGAAGAAAGAAACTTTATGTACAGATATTTACATATCGTTTGACTAAGTGAACAGGGTTTTGCACTCCTGCGCGCGCAAGATTAAATAACCAGGTTGGGTCGTCCCCTTTCACCCTTTCTCCCGCTGCTTTCAGGAACACACCAATCACGAATATACGTTGCACTGAAATTGACGTCCACACACTCACAAAGAGAAGGCAGTTTTCCTCTCGCACAGGTCAGCGTCCGGTTGACTTCGGTGGTGCAATAGTCCTAAAGTCGAAGCCCTTAATACCTTTCGAGGTTGAAGCGACAGGAGGACGCCTGGGCCCCGTCGGTAATCCGGTGTTGGGTGCTTGTTGAATAGCGGCATCTCGGACCCACAACAAAGGGGCCGCATAATGCGCGGCTCGCAGCTGCCGATTGCCGCCGAAAGAGCAATGCTGCACTTCGCCTTTGTCAATACGTTCCTGCAACATTCTCGCTTATTGTGACTTGCCTCGCAAGGCGGGCGCTTGGATTACCGCGAAGCCGTGGAAAACGGCTTGTGTGCAGCAGCAGTGTCGGTCGCGCCGCGTCCTTGCGCACGAAGCCCGGTCACTCCCCGTCGATGCGGTGACGCTGGAACCGGCGAAAACTGAATGGCGGGAGGATTTAGTGATTGAACTCGATAATATTGTAGACGGTCGTCGCAATACCAATACGCCGATCGTAACAGCCGACAAGACAAGAACCGGGCACAGCGCTTTTGTTGCGCTGTTCCAAAAACTAAGCTTTGTACGAAACTGCGCCTGCAGCCTTGGGCAAGGGGACAGCACTGAAAGCAATGCCTTGCTCTGTGAGGGCCCAGTATCACGGAGCAAAAAGTATATATAGGAGGTGAAAAAGAGCCCATTGCGGCAAATGCGGGCGAGCACTCACATACTGTCACGATGAAAATGACCACTGACTACTAAGCTTCGTAGCTGCGACGGCGAAATGTTGGATAGCGGCACCTGGTACACGACATTATGGTGGACACAATTCATTTGGGGGCTGTGCAGTTTATTGCCGATCGCGGCGGCCGAGCAGTTTCTTCTCCAGCGCCAGATGCCGCTAGCCTTCCCTATATCAAGCTACTGTGATGTTTTCTGGCTGCCATAGGAAGGCCCTTTCACCTGCATTCTTGTTAGTAGTGTGTGCCCAGTAGTTACAAAGTAGACAGTGAGAAGGGAGCTGAATATGAATAAGAGAGGAAAGGGAACAGTATGCGGTCGAATAATCATGGAAAACAGAAGGGAGTAAGAGACAATGTAGCAGTGTGTTTGCAAAACTGTTATTGTAATGCTGCAAGACATGGCAATGCCCCCAGCCCAAAAAAATGCGAATATATGTCTGATTCACAAGAAGGGCGATAATAAAGAGTTTCAGAATTGTGGTACCATCAGCTTGCTTTTGGTCATGTGCTGTTTCCAAACGTACCAGGTAATTTCACATGCGGCACACTTCATTCGAAACAACCGACCCATATAAAATTGCTAATAAAAAATAATCGCATCCATTTCATCCATAAGGCAATAAAATGTTCACAGAGTTTAAGAGGCCACGTAAAATGGCATTTATAGATTAAAAAGCCATTCGCTGTATACATAGTCACTGAAAACACAAGCCCTGAACAACCAGAAAATAGTGAGACTTATTTCAGGCTTTTAGAGGACATGGGAAACCCATATACGAGATGGATAATTATTGTTAAGAGAACTGAAATATTCACGATGAGGAGGGGCTTGCGATAAGCAGACAGCATATGCCTGAAGTTGTTTGCAAACTGCAAGGGGACCATATTCTCAACTATTTGCAAAAGGAAATAAGGACAGCGCGTGAGTGGATAACGTGTGATCCACGATAGACCAATGAAAATCTGCAAAAAGCTACAGGAAGCTGGCATTATAAATGTTAATTGGTGGTTTAAAGATAAATTTAAATAAATCTGAAGTAAAGCAGACAAATATAAAAGAAGCACCTTTTCCAGCCTTGGTATTAAGGGGATTGAGGAAGTAGACGAATACGGCTACCCTTAGTTGGCCCCCTTTGAAAATACAAACAAGGCTAGAAAAATCCGGCGCAGTTGGGTTTATTTACGGTGCGAATTTAGCCAGAAACCTGAAGGGATGATTTGTAGCCCACCTCTTTCACTAAAACCTACGATTTTAAAGCACACGTATAGCCGCTGTAGATATTACGGGCAGAAGCATAATGCATTGTGCAAATTTTTTATGTGTCTCTTCACTTGTGCCCCTTAATTCAACTATACATAATTTGCCTGGTTCAATTAAATCGAGATGGATATAACGCTTAGATTCGTTCACTACCCGTGCGTTGTGTGTATGCACTGAAAGTAAAAACATCTAGTTCCTAATACCTCATTTATTTTTGGCTGATTGCGATGATTGGTATCTTTGTTAATGGGACAATGTGGTCTTTTCAATGAATACAACTTATATTTCACCGCAAAGGCCCCTTTAAAAATTGTTTCTGAGTTGCAGTTGACGCACTTTTTTCATAAAGGAATAAATCTGGCATAGACAACCACAGCTGTTTGAAAATGGTAGAAGGAAAATAGAGGCCAAACAATCGCAGAAGGGACATAAAAACACGGCCTCCTTTGTTTAGTGTGATAGACCCATTGTCCGCAGAAATACGAACTTTGGACTGCCTTTCAAAATAAGCAAACTGGGTGTACGCCCTCACACTCATTGTACGAAAGCACTGACTACCCTTCAAAGAAACTGGACCGCACTGGCGACACTTCTCTTGTGACTCACAGCGACGGCCAATATTCTGCGAACACGTCCTGGCAGCCAAAGCTGTAAAGAATATTATCTTTATAGCGTTGCTAGGCGTAGCTGTGCGTGTTATACTGATGGCGTCTGCCGCGTCAAAAACGCACTGCACAAAAGCCAAGTTTCTCGAACAATGATGATGATCGGGGCAGAAGACAAAGAAAAATTCACGCTTCCCAAACTCGAAATAGAAGCTGGGTCCCTCGCATTATGAAGCCGTTGTCTATCTAATTACGCAAGTCTGGCACGGTCAATACTGTTCGTATTTGGAGAGACGTTCATGAACGTTGAAAAATTGAAAATTAGACAATCATTTTGCACCAGGGACGACTGTAGTTGAACGCCAGGCTTTCTTTGTGCGAAAATTAATGGCAAAGGGTAAAAGCCAACGCCACTGCGGTCGAAGTTCAAACTGCACGCGAGTCACAGTCAAAGCTAAACGAGTCATAGTCCAAACCATTAGCGAGACAACGTCGGAACTCAGACGAGAACAAAGGTATCCGTCACGAGAAAGCTTGGCGTTCAACCACCGTCGTCGTTAGATAGAGGGGGTGCATAATTCTTTTTATTGTCATACCCGACGATTCCCTAAAGCGTATTGTATCGCCTGTTGCCTCAGGAAATAATAGGGACACGAGCCCTTATGGTGTGCTCGTGTACCTATTGGATATTTTCTGAACGGTTTAAAAACACGCGTTTCACGTCCCACCATCGCTTAACTACAGATGTCAATGTACACGCACCCAGAGCACTGTTGCATGTTTGGCCCCGGTGCATTGAAAATTGATAGTAATACAAAACAGTTCTTTTTTACCAGAAAAGCGAACAACGAGGAAAGACTTGTTAGGAATGCAAATTACGCGATTCATGCGCTTACAGCCCTGTATTCGATAAACACGTGTTTGTGATGAGAAACGCGGAACGTAAAGAACATGACTCAAGATGGAGATCTGCATAAAGAAGAGCAGGACACGTATGTTGAGAACACGGGCATTTTTATTGTCGACGAACTTGATCTCCTTCAGTACACTCAAAGGCTAACCAAACGTAAAATTTAAATATTCTTTTTCATTTTGCTTTTTAAAATTGCTTTTAAAACCTTAAAAGCAACTCCTCACTGTATATCTCCATCGCAATGCCCATCCACATTCCAATCATCACGTCATCGCGCGGATTCGACCGGGACGCTCGCCCTCAACCCTGGGGTGATGTCACGGGACACATAGGCGGCCAGTACCCCATACTGTCATGGCTCAAGATAGAAGACGGCCAGAACGATGAAGAAGGGGCTGGGTCCCAGCGCACGCTATCCTATGGCGAACATGTACATTCTCTAAATCGATCATTCCTTATTCTTCGCCATTACATTTGGTGGAGCGTGCGGGTTCGTCCTCCCCATCCTGGCCCCAGCATCGCATCGCATCGGCATGGACGCAGCCACCAAAGACAACGAAGCCACGCCGGGCCGCCCCAGCCCAGTAGAGACTAGAACAAGACGATGTCCCCCGCCCCATGTCGCCATCTCGAAAGACCCGAATGAAGACCAGCCGAGACGAGCTATGCCCAGACAAGCCGAAGATGTGTTTCCCCGCCCTTTCGTCCGACGTGGCTCGAGGACCTTCGGTGTTTCGTCGCGGCTGAAGCCATCGCTGTTGCTGGGCCGTGCACCATCAACACCGTCATCATCATCCATGGCGTCAAGTGATTCGTCACTGCATTTTTCATTCCAACGCTCATCCACATTTAATCGCCAATATTCCGCGGCGTCGACCGGCACGGTCGTCATCGACCGAGGAGGTGACGTCGCGGGACGGGACAATACCCACGCCGACATGCCCCACCACTAATGACAAGGAAGAAGCTGGGTGCGTGGCGCAGCCAGCCTGGGCTCAGTAATGGCTGCCTGTAAATTGTTCTTCGCATCAATTAAATGCATCGTTTAATCGCCACATGGTTTGTGTCATCTTCCGCCACGTTACAATATCATTTGAAAATGCCCCCATGCACTTCGTTCAGATCGTTAGCCAGCAAAACTGTGACGTGCGGCCTGTGCTTTCCGTTGCCACGTTGACACTACTCTTCCCACACTGGCCGCCATGATCACTTCAGCTGCGGTTCGTGTAGTAGCTTACTGCGCGTGCGCTACCCTGCGATTAACACAGCCAATCTTTCTCCCCTAATTCTAACGCCTTTCCAGCCTGTTTTCGTCGCGTATGCGCATGACGTTAAGCCGGAGGAGTGTTCTACGTACACCGGACTGCCGGATTTTCGTTTGGCTTATCTATCTAAAACTTCGCTTTAAAAAGTCAGGGCTACAGTCCTATACAGTGTTCCTAAATACAGCGCGCCATAAAAAAACCTAACAGGCCACCAGTCCGACGGATGGGGATTCCGGTTTCTGGAGTATCGTACCTATAACCGCACCGCTAGTGGAGTCGAATTAGTCAGCAACCGCAGCCAATCCTGGTGCACCAACAGAAGAGGAAGGTAAACCTTTGCATTCCCACCAAGCTGCACGGGCCACAAGTGACGTGGCACCTGAACATGAACACCTCGCAGAGCATGCCCTGAGCACCAAACCTCCTACGGCGTTGTATAATTGATCAGCAATGTGTGACTCGGCAAGAAGGCGCTCCAACCCGAAGGCGCTGCTGCCGCCGGCGAAATGGTGAGAGCTCCAGGTGGTACGCGCAACAGCCCTGGTACCAGGCCCTGAGGCAAGAACGGGTGGCCGGCTCTGTGGCACGGGCACGAGTGAAGCGCCATACATTGTAGCCGTCTGGTTGCGGTAGCATGGGTGCCTACTTGTCGATAAATGTTTTCTCTGGCAAAATTGCAGACCTTGAGCCCGGAAGTGCAGGCGATCAAGCTTCTGCCCCTCGCGTTTTCTCTTCCTCCTACTCTTGAGCATGCTGCTCTCGATCCCAGGCACTATAATTACCACCATCGGTGGTAAAGAAATTTCCGCCCTCCAGATGTTTCAACGCCTATATCGCATGGCAGGTCACATTCTATCTAATCTGCCATGATATTACAAACTGGTTCTAATATTTACTAGTGTAAGATAAGTTGAGAAACACCAGGAGCATAAATTGATTCATCCTATCATGTGCATTTGGATGGCCAGTAAGTGAGGCTGTATGGGTGCATTATATTCGAAGAAAAAACGTTCTCTCTTGTTTTCAAAGGCGCTGTCTGTATGACAAGTTCATGCTTACTAAAACATCCAAGTGAACGTACCCTCCTGAGCTTACCTAATGGCATGATACAGAAATCTACAGTAGCCTACCGTAGTAACGCTTGGTAGAATGGGAGGTATCAGCAAGGATTGGAAGTGGGCTAGTTGGGGGTGTTTCAACATGTTAAAGTGTAGAGGTGTGCTGCCTGACACGAAAGCGTCCGACGATTACGGGAAAAATACACAGGAACATACGAGGTGAGGCGAAAACTCGCAACTCTTTCCTATCATCACAAGGAGTGTAGTTGTCTATAAAAGACGTGAACAACGCACACTCGGAAAAAATACAACTTAAAAATACAACTTATTTTTGAACGCAAGACGTGGCATATTATCCATTCCTTATGGATGAGGCCTTTTTCACGCAACGAAAGCTGGATTGACGGGCCACTAACACAATCTTCGTTCGCTCCTGACAACCTGACAACACTGCAAAAGCTTCGAAAAGTTCATGGGTAATCTCGCCTTTGGAGCGGAACAAATTAGTGGTCCTCTTTAAATCTGTAGAACAACCCTTATCACAACTTTTAACATCCGCGGCGAAATGAGCAGCGGCCCGAGGTGCAGTCCTAAGCGGGATGCTGTAATCATGCCAATATCATCGAGTCCAAACGCACAATCCCAATAAAGAACAGGAACTCCGTGTTCACACCAAACAACATGGTAAGACGATCCTTTATATTCTTCACACCACTCCTTCACAACCACCGACTACCTGGACTTTGACCGATCTGAAATAGCAGCATCGCGAACACCCGAAACCTCCACGCACCCTGTCTGCAGCGAGTTATGGAAAAAATCTAAAGGAACCGGGCACGCAGAGCCCGAATTTCTAACCTCCACTTGGTCGCATCCACTCTTAATGAAAAGACCCTTCAGAGCTCCTATATTTATTGTTGCGTTTTTGGGCCCCGCTGGCACGCTGCAGTAAGTATTAGCTGACAAAGTTCTCTCCAACACCCACCTCCCCTTCATATGTGAATTAACGTTCCTTGTTTGGTTTGTTTTGTTTAATATGGCTTGTGATGTAGAGTAAATCAGTACGTTGACGAATTATGTTAACCATAGCAATAATAGTGGCTGACGTAGTATTCGTAGGTAGTTATTCCAATTAACGTAATTTACTATTATTCCGGAGGCACTGGCTGCAGCTGGTTCATTTCTTTATGCGACAGAAATTTGTAATCATAATAACGCTGATTAAACTTCAACGCGAGTGTGAAATAGAAATGAACATCGATATATTACGTGATATAGATAACACAAATAGTCAGGTTTAGCAAGCGGACTCACACAGCAGCTGTTGCCATACCAAAAACTAGGATTATCTGCAGCAGACTCATGTTTTTGTGTACTTTGCAGGTCACACTACCGTTGGTAGTACCAGAATACCCCCAGAGCAAGTTTATATTGTGTGCGCTTTTCTTATGTTACCCCTAACTGTGCCGATTACAATGCAGCCTATAAACGAACTGATGGGCACCCTGCAAGTTTTGTGTTATTGTTTGCTTTTGCAACTTTCATGACGTAGGGTCACCAGGTATTCCGTGCATAAACACAACTGGACAATAGGCTCATCACTTAGCCTTGCACCCGCCTTCCTTCTATATTTGTAAATCTTGCATGCCCTCCATGCGGAGCTGCTGGCGTCACACACCTCCAAAAAATATCGCTTTGTTTACGAAAACTTTTAGAACGCTGAACCCAAATTATAAAATTCATAGATACACACCGGGAAGACTCCCAGCGTTCTTTGATGTGACCGGAAGAATTCTCAGCGCATTATAAAGTTCGTTTTGCATTTGGAGGTCCACATTTTACGAAAGATAAAATACTGAGTCACAGTAAATATTGCAGGAGCACGCAAGGCCCGAACGCAGAATGTGCTATGCATCCCTCTTCCTTATATAATCAAGCGCATTTTGAACCTCTGGTCGTCTTGTACGCTGTCAACATCAAGGCCCTCCAGAGCGCAGATGATAAGCATTCCTAACACTTATGGGTATGATTTAAAAACGTTAATTGCATAGCAATAAAACTACTTTAAATATCTAAGCTTTAAGCAGGCGACACTCCAGGTGAAACAAAATATTAATGGGTGCAGAACGACTTCTTTACTGAAAAAGTATATAATTTTTTCTTTCATATGGTACTTGAGCAGTGGGAGGGTCGGTTGAACAGCTCCAACCCGGATCACCAACAACATCTGGTTGACCGGGCAAGACAGGCCACCAAGACCCAGGGCTTCCTGGACTAAGGAGGTCCCCGACCTGGTGGTCAACCCAAAAACATTGACTACTCCATTAAATGTTTATTTGCCTCTCCTCCCCTCCTATTGCACTGAAATTTTTATGACGCATGCTAGATAATTCTGTTGAGAACGAGGCATGATATATCATTCAGTGGTCATAATTCGACTGGAGAATAAAATTCTGCAGAAATTCAGAGAATTAACCACTAATGCGCAACATTCTTATGCCGTTTGTCTTGAGTGTGAGTTTTTAAAGACACATTCCTTAGTTTTTTCGTAATCCTGTCCGACCTGTTAGCTCCATGAACGCTAGTATAATGTTTAGAACGGTAAAATTTGCGAAATCTGCATTGTTGTGGAAGTGCAGGGCATTGTGTTGTTTGCAATTTTCTGTGATTGCTTATATTTTTCTTCCTTTGCGTTTTTCAAAATTTCGCTCGACCGATTGTCTCCATTTGCGCAGTCCTAACCAGTACATTTGGAACTTTCACAAAATCTGCATTACCGTGGAAGTCACAGCTTTACAGGGCCCCCCATCGTCCATAATTTTTTTTGTTTTTTAGTGTTCAAATTTTTTTCTACCAATTTTCTCATTCACGTTAATACAACGATTACAAGTTAAACTTAAGCAAAATCAGCATTATTCTGGCAGTTCAGGCCGTTATACGGTTTGCCATTTTCGGTATTTTTTCATAGTTTTCTCATTTTTTAGTTTTTAATAATTTTGTTCGGCCAATTCTCTCCATTTACCCTATTATAACGACTACACCCGGAACTGTCGCAAATCTGCAGTATTGTGGAAATTCAGGGCGGTATACGTTTTGCCATTTTTCATAATTTTTTTCATATTTTCCTTATTTTTTCGTTTTTCAAAATTTTGTTCCTACCAATTATCTACATTTACGGTATTAAACGACTACAGGCGGAACTTTCACAAAATTTGCTTTATTTCGGAAATACAGGGTGTTCGAGGTTCACCATTTTCCGTAATTATTTTATATTTACTTATTTTTCAGTATTTCAAAATTTCATTCGACCAGTTATCTCCAGGTACGCTATTGTAGCGATTACAGGTGGAAAGTTCGCGATGTGTGCAATTTTGTGGAAATAAATGTCGTTACACGGTCCTAGTTGTGGGGTACTCGGCAAAGAATGCTACGGATTAATTATCAGAATCGCATACAAGGTTACCTTCTCTTTTTATGCAGGTTCCCAAGTTTCTTGCTTTATCCTTGCTTCTTTCAAACCGGTACTTCGGTGAGCGGTAATCCCCTAAGTTTTCACTTTTACCCTTCCCCTTTCACCCAGCGCAACTAATAAATTGGTATGGTCTACCGCAATCGTAGCAGCAGTCCGAATAGGTAGCTTCATACCTCTGCTATGCCAACGTTGATGCTTGGGTGAGTTGGTGTTCCAGAATCATGAATTCACAGCGAGAACTACCAAAAATCAAGGACGAGACCCATAGGCACTGACTTTTAACTGACTTATATTGCTTTGACGTTGGCATGTAAATACAGAAGATATCAAGGCAGCAACGAAGCGGAAACATAACACAACAAAAACAAAGCAACACATCAGGCACGACAACACTACCACCATATTCTTACACACTGTCCAGATAGAGGATTTCGTTGGCCGATAGCACAACAGAAGAAAAACTTAGACACTCTTCTTCTATTTTTCTATTGCATGAACCCCGATTGCTTATCTTATTCAACAGTACGGTGCTATTGAAAGTAAGCTCGCACCCTCACTCCCCACAATGTATGTATAGATGGCCGCTGATACACTTCTCGTTGTAACGGCGTTTTCTAAACATATCATTGACGCACCTCACTGTTTGTCCGTTGTATTCTATGCTACACAGGGATGCTATAAACTGCGTTTGCGACACGTAGGATAAACTCATTAAACTCGTTTGCGCTTTCTTGTACATTCCGGAGAACGAGGAGTTTCACTAATAAGCCGTCTTTTAAGCCTCAAAAGTTTACCAGTAGCTGAATAAACAACACTGACGTCGGCACGGTCAGCCATCCTTTTTACATTATTCGATACTTTATGAACGTATGGCAACACTGCAATCTTCACTTTTGGTTGGTTTTGCCGATGATCTTTAACTGCGGAGCTATTGTAGGTCGAGCCTTATTCGTCTGCTGCAGGGGTCGCACGTCATATATTGTCACGAAGACAAGGACGATGCAGTTGTCTTGAATGAGAAACAACGTTTATTGGAGCGAACTTGTGCTCCCCTAACAACTCAAAAGAATACAGAGGCGGCGAAGCAGCGGTCAACAAAGTGACTTGCACAGGCGAGTGTCGTCGAATCGAATGCCCGGCGTCCGCACTGTAGGCTTTTTATCTTTGGCGCGCGTGGTTTCTCGAAACGTCGATTCGCATCGAGAACATAGTAGATCAAGAAGATTATTCTGGGCTGTTCACGTTAGATCGAATGCTCTCCCTATCACAGAGATAACACATGCGGCACAGAAAGAAAGAATGGAACACGCGCTTCCCTTGGCGCAGAGATAACACAGACCGGCGCAGCCGGGCGGTAAAAGCAAAACACAAATAAACAAACCCAATGTATGGTTCGCGGCATTACCCCCCCCCCTCTAAGAGTGCATCGACCCGATGCTAACATAAGCGACAGTCCGAACAAATGAAAATAAAAGTTTCGTCATCGTCCGTAGAAAGGTTCGTCCACGGCCTGAATCGTCCGCGGCCTGAAGTCGTCCGAACCACGTGGACGACTTCAGGCCGCGTGCGTTGTCGTGATGTGCCGGAGTCACCATCGGGGATCACTTCGTAGGTAAGTTGGCCAACACGTCGTAGAATCTGGTAGGGTCCGAAATACCGTCGCAGGAGCTTCTCACTGAGTCCGCGTCGTCGGATGGGAGTCCAAACCCACACACACGATCCCTGGTGGTACTCGGCGTCTCGGCGTCGGAGGTTGTAGCGGCCCGCATCCACCAGCTGCTGGTCCGTTATACGAACTCGAGCGAGCTGGCGGGCCTCCTCCGCACGTTGAAGATATCCGTGGACATCGGCGTTGAGGTCGTCGTCTTCTACGTGCGGAAGCATGGAGTCGAGCATCGTAGTCGGCCTTCTACCGTAGACAAGCTCGAACGGCGTCAGCTGCGTCGTCTCCTGGATAGCCGTGTTGTACGCAAACGTGACATACGGGAGCACTTCGTCCCAAGTCTTATGTTCAACGTCAACGTACATTGACAGCATATCTGCGATTGTCTTGTTCAGACGTTCTGTTAGTCCGTTCGTTTGGGGGTGGTACGCCGTCGTTCTTCGGTGATCCGTGTTGCTGTAGCGTATACTCCTTGCATCAGCTCCGCAGTAAATGCCGTTCCGCGGTCGTGATTAGGACTTCCGGGGCTCCATGTCGCAGCACAACTTGGCTTATAAAGAACTTTGCGCCACTTCTTGTGCAGTCCCCCTCGGAAGAGCGGCGGTCTCTGCGTAGCGCGTCATGTAGTCTGTCGCTACGACAATCCACTTGTTCTGTGATCGTGACGTAGGGAACGGGCCTCAAAGGTCCATTCCAATCTGTTGAAATGGTCTCGATGGGACGGCGATCGGTTGCAGAAGTCCGGCGGGTCTTGTCGGCGTTTTTTTCGTCGCTGGCAGTCACGGCAGCTCCGGACGTAGTGGTGACGTCAGAGGTAAGGCCGGGCCAGTAGTACCTCGCCTTGATTTTTCCAATAGTGCGGGCTGTGCCCAGATGTCCGGAAGACGGGTCGTCGTGGCACGCTTCCAAAATTTCGTCACGAAGGTCCGCGGGATGACAAGAAGGTAATTCGCTCTTGTTCCGGGGCTGAAATTCTTCTTCACGAGACGGAGTTTTTCAGGCTGAATGCTGGTAAGCTGCGTTTGAAGGTCCTAGGAACGGCAACGTTTGCATCCCTCGAGGTACTCGATTATGACGCGTAAGTCGGGGTCGGCACGCTGCTGGGCGGCTAGGTCGCTCTCCGTCACGATCCCGAAGAACGCGCTGTCTTCATCAGAGTCTTGTGGTGGTGGGTCGACGGGGGCGCGGGACAGGCAGTCGGCGTCGGAGTGTTTCCTGCCGGATTTATAAACGACTGTAACGTCGAACTCCTGCAGGCGCAAGCTCCACCGCCCAAGACGGCAGAGGGGTCCTTCAAATTGGCGAGCCAACACAGCGCATGGTGGTCTGTTACAACCCTTGAATGGCCTTCCATACACGTATGGGCGAAATTTTGAAATCGCCCATATAATAGCGAGGCACTCTTTCTCAGAGGCTGAGTAGTTTTTTTCCTCCTTCGACAGACCACGCTGGCATAGGCGATTACCTTTCGCAGCCGCTTTGCTTTTGGACGAGGACGGCACCCAAGCCTATATCACTGGCGTCCGTGTGCATTTCCGTTTCGGCATTTTCGTCGAAATGAGCGAGCACGGGGCGGGCTTTGCAGGCGTTTTTGCAGCTCGCAGAATGCTTTTCTTGGTCGTTTTCCCAGCTGAAAGGGGGGCTATCTTTCGTCAAGCGCGTGAGTGGCTCTGCAATGCGTGCGAAGTTTGCGACGAAGCGCCGGTAGTATGCGCACAGTCCGAGAAATCTTCGCACGCCCTTCTTGTCTTTCGCCTTGGGAAGTTCGCATTGCTGAAGTTTTTGCCGGGTCAGGTAGGACTCCCGCGGCGTTGACGACGTGGCCCAAGAACTTGAGTTCCCCGTATGCGAAACGGCACTTTTCAGGCTTCAGCGTCAACCCGACGTACGAATGGCCTCGAGTACAGACTCCAACCTTGCAAGGTGTTCGTCGAAGTCCGGGCGAATACCACAACGTCGTCGAGGTATACGAGGCAGGTGTGCCACTTAAGGCCAGCTAGCACAGTGTCCATGACTCTTTGAAACGTTCGCTGGCTGTGCACAGCCCAAACGGCATCACCTTGAACTCGTATAGGCCGTCCGGGGTTATAAATGCAGTCTTCTCTCGGTCTCTCTCGTCCACTTCAATTTGCCAGTAGCCGGTCTTCAGGTCCATCGATGAGAAGTACTTCGTCGCGTGGCAGAGGTGGTCGAGGCGTCGTCGATTCGGGGGAGGGGGTACACGTCTTTTTGGTGATTTTGTTCAGTCGCCGGTAGTCAACGCAAAACCTTAATGTGCCGTCTTTTTTCTTTACGAGTACGAACGGCGCAGCCCAGGGGCTTTTCGATGGCTGTATAATGTCGTCGCTGAGCATGTCGTCGACTTGAGTCCGGATGGCTCCCGTTCGTGGGAAGAGACGCGGTATGGTGACTGTCTGGTAGGTCGGGCTCCATCTTCATTATTATTCGGTGCTTCGCTGAGGTGTCTGACGTAGTTTTGCGCCGACGAAAAACATTCGCTATAGCGCGCAGCAAAGCCAATAATTTTTTCCGTTGTTCTTGCGGTATGGCCGGATTCACGTCGAATGGCTGCGGAAGCTTGAAGGTTTCTTCGGGTGTGCGTTCAAAGTCGGCGACCGCGATCACGTCACTTGCTTCTGCGTTTCTTCGAGGAACGCAATTGCAGCTCCTTGTTTAAATGCTGGTACTCTTCGGTGAAATTAGTGACCAAACGTGAGATTGGCGTTGCTTAAAGTGCGCAATGGCTCTTGCAACGGAGACACCGCGGTCGAGAAGCAACCTTATATCACTCTCTACGATAGCGTCGATGTCAGGAGCAGCATCCTCACAGTAGACGGCGATCATCAAGCTTGCGGGGGGTGGCAGGGTGATGTGATCGTCGGCGATCCTGACAGCAGCACGGTGATCGGGGTCGGTTGCGGCGTCGTGGAGTGATCGGAGGAAAATGTTATCGACTTGGTCTGCAGATCAATTATTGCGCCGTTGTCCGTCAAAAAATGTCAGCACTCTGGCACTTGCCTAAGTTGTTGTGCTTCGTCCACTCTGATTCCCATAGACGGCTTAAAAAGGGTGAGGGGTAAAAAGGACAGAAACCTCGGCCTCTAGTCTTGTGACTCTCTCACGTTCTTCTTGCAGCTCACGGCGGAGTTCAAGGATTTCTTTATCTTTTTGAGAGACAGGAGTCTAGCAGTTTTTCGGTAAAGAACTGTGATCTGAGGGCATCAAATCAAGACACCTGGGCAGCTCCCGCATCTTCCCGCGGTTTCTCCACTCCGTCGTGTAAGTGTTCTTATATCACTCGCTCTGTTAGCAGAGCGACGCGGAAATTAAAAGTCGGCCGACGGCCGCCACGGACGAACGGCGTTCCCCTGACAGCAGGCACTCAAACATCCCCCTCGCGAGGGGCACGATCAAATGCAGAGCATTTCCGCGGGGGGCGCGCCTGCAAGTCGTATGCATTACGTATTGGTTGTTGTAATTGTTGTCTTCCAGCGTAGACATTGTCGATGAATTCGCTGGTGAAACGTGAAACGTGCCGTGAACCCCCTGCCGCGGCTATGACGCAACGTGGAGCGGCTATGATGCAACGTGGCGCGGCTATGACGCAACACAATCCAACGCAGTCCACTTTAATCCAATCCAATACAAATCCAAAACCAATCCAAGCGAAGCCAAGCCAAGCCAATCCAATCCAATCCAATCAATGCCCCTCGCGAGAGAGTATAGCGCCAAAATCGCGCCACCACACGAACGCGTGATGTTGACGTCACGATCACGCCACAGATGTTAGCGACCGGAGGACGCGCGAAGGACATATGTGGTTTAAGCGCGAACCGACCGCGGCGAGAGAGCGCGATGCGAGCGCCCCCACCTGTTCTTGCGCGCGAACCGACTGTTGATCAGCGCGAAACCCAACGCGGCGAGAGGGTGTTGCGCACGTCCCCACCTGTTGTGCGCCCGAACTGAACGCGGCGAGAGAGGGCGTTTGCGAGCGGGAGAGAAGGCGGGGAGGACGCGGGAGAGGGACACCTGTGACCGACGGTTGAATGAGTCAAGGATATAAGGCGTGTTCGTAACCTTCCATTCTGTGTCGGCATTGTGGTGCAGTGGGTAGAG
>JABSTR010003148.1:0-38911 GCA_013339765.2 Haemaphysalis longicornis | reverse complement strand
TGCTTCTCAATACAGTCATATCCACTTATAGAGTGGCTAGTGTACTGGATATGTTGCGCAGCCGTAGCTTCTGGCCTGGTAAACATCGTGCTAGGTCATGTTTGACTAGCCAACGAGAAAAAGTACAAAAAAAATTTAAGACTGTACTCCCACGAACGTGCTCAGCATTGAAAAAATGTTCGATGTCTCCCAGCCGGCTGTTGTGCTAGGAAACATGCAACAGATCCCTGGATTGTCGCCTGTAAATGTTGCGTTCTTGCTGAATTTACCAGCGCTGCAAAAGCTAACTGCCCTTCTCCAAGGGGCTAAAAAACGAATAATAAAGCCGATAATGTCCAACAATGCATGTGCTGACAAATATGTGTCACGAATTTAAATACTATTCATTAAGTTAGGCTTGGTGCTCTAGAATAAACTGTTGTGTCCTAACTTAGTTGTGCGAAGTTTTATTTAAATTATTTGCTTTGGGATCAAACCAAACAATTAGTTCAATGCGACTTTTTGTGTGCGTGTGGGGCAGCTTCGCTTTGACAATGCAAGAAATTAATTTATGTGGAAAATCGCTGTTGATCAACATCCATGGTCTAGTGTACCTGATTAGAGATGAAGTGATAACACCATCAGCATAGTTGAAGGCGTTGAGGCGGGTGGTGAATGATTTTTAGACATTAAGATGCGCCGCTAGTGTTTATACGAGTTAAAATTGCACCAAATTTCTTCGTACCTGTGCCGATGCCTCCCTGTATGCCAAAAGTGCCTAATGGCAATCACCTAGCATTATTTGATTCAGTTCCAGACCTAGTTGTATGTCTGCTTATGGGCAGCCTAGGAGACGACTATAGAACGTGTATCCGGCAAAAATTTCAGGCTTTAGGCACAATCACATCTGCTAAAATACGGCTGCTTATCTTTGCATTTAGAAAACAAAATTCTAAAAAAGAGAACCAAGAACTGCTGTTTAAGTAAACATACAGCTAATTTACATTTCGAATGTTACACAAACCCCGGGAACCACTGGCACTGTTTTAAATCACTGTTTTCATTATCACTTGAATACAATTATGTAACGGTTGAGAATAATGACATTATCTTGACTCCATCGTACTCCGTTCACGGCGGCTCAGATGAATGTGTGAAGACAAAGCTGCATTCTAGGTAGAGGGGGTTTCCCTTTATGATAGTATTGTACAGATAGCACTGTACATTTCAATGCCACAGGACAAGCTGACTTGACCGTAGATTTCGATACGGAGCAATGGAATGGTCTTCGGTGCAGAAAACGACCCGTATATGGCTCAGCTATCCGACAACGTTTACTGTTTTCTGCGGATTGATAAGGATTACAAGGACCGCCATTGCTTACCTTCAGGAAGTCTGAAGCTGTAACAAACGATATCAGCAAAAAAGTGGATATGTACTTTTGATAAATAGAAAACTCTCACAGAATATTCTAACGCCTACGGCACCAGCATTGAATGCACGCACATATGCGACAAAATGCATTTACAATTAGTATAGACATCGTTTGGGCTAGAAGAAAACAAATATATTAAAGCTGGTCACAGCAGACTGCCTTATATAAACGAATGTGGAAATACAAACAAATCTTAACAAATGTGCAAATTTTGTCTCTGATTTGCTCATTTTATTTTTTGTTATTAAAGTGGGGTTAAATGCGAAATGTCAAAGTAAAAGATTTGCGCTGCGTGTCTTTTAACTAATAACCGGCAAACTTTTTATTGGTGAAGGAGTGAATGGATGACAACATAGTTGAAGCTTACTTTGCAATCTCGCTTATGTTGTAGCCCTGGTCGATGTAAGTCTTCGTGGCGCCGACGGGGACGGTGATTAGGAGGTCTCTAGTATAGTTCGCATCGGAACTGTTCGTGAAAGCTGCATGGAGCTCCTAGAAAAACAAGACTACTTAAGAAACTCGAAGCCATTAGTTGTACCTGACAATTACTAGGATTATTCATGCCTTCAGTGGCATTGATAGGCTGTCACCTATTATAAAGACTATATATAAAAAGAAGCGCCTTTCAAAAAATTGCAAACAGACTTCTAACTTTGATCTTGAACGTTTGTGAGTGCTTTGCGCGTCTGCCCCGTAACAATGAAAGAAAGTGGTTCATAGGGAGCAGCGACTCATGCATGCCATTGGCACAGCTCTATCATGCAAGGTAGTCACCTGGAGCAGGGTGACGAAATTTTCCTTATCCTCAGGTGATCCATACTTGTAGTGTGCGGGGTATTCCCAATCTATGTCCAGGCCGTCGAAGTCATATTCACGAAGTAGCGTCAGTGATGAGTTGATGAACCTGTCAAAGAAAACCTTCATGCAGATTGAGGAATACTCTGCGCACAACTAAAGTGTGCGTTCGCATAGTCATTGATTCGTTTGACAGACATGCACGCACGCACGCACGCACGCAGAACAAAACGCAAGCAAACCTGTATAGTTCGCTTGATATATTCATACTATTCATGTTATTTTAACTTCACCGGACTAAAATGTTGCGACGAATCACCTGCACTAGCATATCGCTGCCAACTTTTCTGCCCGTCATTTTTGCGTGTACTTGGTCACAATGCGTCACTACAAGGTGACACTTTTGAACCGCCTGCCGTTATTTTTTTATTTATTCTCGGCCGGTTTATTCTCGAGGGTGGGCTCGACCGAAAAGGAGCAACAAGCATCCCCCAAAACGACGACCATCGCGCGTTTGACGGGGTGAAGCTGAGATAATGATGAACGCACGTGATGTAGGGGCGGAGATGGCAACGCAGCATGACGGGGGCAATTTAGTCACAATACTGGTCGTTCGCGTTACTATGAGAAGGTTCGCCCTCACAATATATATGCGTGGGGGATAAGCGGGTGGTGTGAAAGTTGTGGAAACCTAGTTGAGCTTTTCTGCATGATTAATATAAATTGTTCGTGTCGCTTTATTTATTTATAATTTTGTCTTCCAGCATCTGATGCGTTTATGTACGTTGTATGTTGCGTAATGCAGCTCACCGGATTTGGAATGTTGGGGTTCAATCAATCAAAGTCAACATTACCGATTATGGGGCTTGTTCATTCCCGCTAGCACAGAGTAATACTTAAGCATTGTAAAAACACTCTACGGGAATGTAAATTCTGAAATGCGAAGTACTCGGAAAATTTTCTGTATCTAGAAGTACCGAAAACACTTCTTTCAATATCATCCTTTTTTAAGCTCGTATCCAGGAAACCATTTCTTGAACGCACGGATTGCTCTGAAATAATGATACGTTATTGTAGAAAAGTTCCACAGAATTTATTACAAAAAGTTATGGGCCCTTAGTATGGATCTGCACCTTTCTGACTGCCATTTAAATAATTGGTATGGTACTTTGCTTCCGGGAATATCCTAGTATCTCGAAAATTTAAATACTACAAGGACGTCTATAAAATTAGTTGAAGCATGTCTTCCCAAAGAAATTTGCCATGAGAATAATTGTTTACGGTTGAAATATTGGACTTAGAATTGAAACGCAATTATCTTTGCGTAGAATAAAAATCCCTTAATGACAATAGCAATTGAATTACCATAAATGTAGCCCAGAAATTCCACGGCGAAACACCTGCGGCGTTATAAAAAGTTGTTTTCTTTCATCAACGATGTAGGGCAATTGCTTAAAAGCTGCGTTGCTTAACAAAGCCAGTACGGATGTAAAGCTCAGAGGATGCTTGTTTGAGATATACACGGTACCCTCTTATCTTCACACTGACATCTATTTATTTATAATAGCACCAATTTTTAAATCCTACATTTCAAGTCGTGCGAACAGTGCACAAGCAGTCAAACAGGGGATAAATAGTCCCCATTACATTCATTGCAAGCTCTAAAACTTGTTCTGGGATTTTCGGAGGCAGGAGCACAAGTTTAGTTGCCACCGATTCCTCAAGTGTTGCCCAAATTTCTGCTTGTTTACAAGATACTGCTACAAGCTGGCGTTCTCTTTCAACTGTACTCGGCAGTCTGCATCAACTTCTGATTTTTCAAATGGCATTGTCTCAATCGAAAAAAGAAAGGCGCAGAAAAGCATACTTTCTTCGGCCGGCTGTTGTGTTGACCAGGGCGCTGAAGTTTTTCGAGCTGTTGTTGCTGATTCCAGTGGTAAGTATTACCTTCAGATCGGGGTTACAAAGCCTGAGGTCAAGCAGAGCTCTGTACTGTTGAGGGTCCGATGGCCGCACCGTCTTTAATGTGCCATTATCAGTCTTTGCAAATCCGACTATCAGGTGCGTACACAGGTAAGCCGTCTCATTATCGAGCGGCTTGTAATAAGGCACCTGAAAATAGCACACTCGCCGAAAACTGGTCAGGTTGTTGTACCCTGCAACAACAACAACAAAACGCTGTAAAGGACTGTCAACCACTGTGTGACAATTTTGGCTAAATTTTTCAACATATAAAAATCCTTTAAAAGACGACGCAGACGGCATACAACTTTGCTCCAATGGAAATATTGCCCTAGCAGAACAGGACTTATGCCAGTTTGAAAGCTAACTTCAATCAAATAAATTTTTTTTATTTCGTGTTTTTGCCACACGGCATATGAGAGAAGGTTTAAAGATCTGAAGAGAGAAGAAAGTAGGTAGGCAAGAGAAAGAGAACAAAGAGGAGAGAGAGGGGCTGCCAAACGCACCGATGGGCACGAAACCGGTAGGTTTTCGAGTCTAGAGGTATGAATGCAGTCCAGTGGCGTGCAGAAAGTCCATCAGCGACCTGCAGTATTTGTCTTCCTGCACCCAGCGGTTGTAGCCATCCGGTTTATTTCACCGGAGACCAACCTTTCTGAGCGCGTCGTCTTGAGCTTTCCTTGTTCCCGGGCACGTTCACAAAAAATGCTTAGCATCAGCTTCAGCCACCGGAGACAGACACTTGGAACAAGTTCCTGGGTCGTCTTGTGAGTGCCCCCATGTACATGCGACTGAAGGTGCGAGGGCCACCCAGCCCGAAGCCTCCCGACAGAAACTTCCTCCACCCGGGAAAGATTAGCGGGCAGGGAGCAGACACACTGAGGAATCAGGGTATGTGTGTCCCTTCTCAGAAGAGATTTCCATGCTAAAAGACGGGAGCGCGGATCACAAGGAAGGGGCCTAGGGGAGGGGAGGGTGATTACGTGTCAAGGAACACAGAAAAAAGAGTTATAACTCATTAACTACTTCCTTGCACTCACTTGTGACGCAATGCGTCTAATTTTGGTGATTGGCTGATGCCGACCAAATAAAACAATAGAAATAGTGTTCTCGAAAAATCATTTTCCGCGCGCCGCCTTGATTACCTTTACGTCGCACCGTGAGCGTACTTCCAAAAGCTTCCCGGCACTTTGAAGCCAGGCCATGCACGAACTCCAAATACTATGGTGGCCAATCAGCATCACCACGCCAAAGGGTACATTTTTTCTCATTTTCTGAAGAAAGAAAACCTTATGTCATATGAGTGTAGTGGCATGTCTCAATAGATCGTTCTCTGCAGGACACCCCAAAGGAAAGCCACTCCCCGTCATTGAAGAAATACGTGCTCGATCAGGCTGTTTACTAATAGAGCACTCCAATGCCCACGGAACAGACAGCCCCCTTTCATGCATGCATGTACTAAAAGACAATGTTGCTGTGTGTAGCTTAAAAAGAATAACTTCATTCTAGGGGACGCTTCTATACGCTTCACCCACTCTAAGACATTTTGGCCTGGTCGAAACGAGTATAAAACTCAATATAAAGAGAGTGCAAAGATAACATCCCAAACATAACCATATAATGTTTTCTTCGTTACAGCAGTCAAATATTCAACGGAAAATCGCGGAGGTCGAAACTTGGTGGACTTGACAAACTCCTTAAAGTACCCGTAAATGCCATCTGGCATGTTACTAGACGATGCCAACAGTTCTGGCAATGCCCTCGCTAGCCGTACCTGAAGTACAGTACGCAGAAAAGGGTCACGTTGATCACGGAAAAAAAGCAAATCTGTTTACGGGTTGCCTTACGTAGAAGTGGCCAAACTCGAGACGACCAATTGGTTCGACTGAACCTTTCCTATTTAGATGCCCAGACAAATACCGCGAATACTCTGTTAACTTGTGTGCGCTGACTTAAGAACAATGTAGTACTTGCATTACATACAAAATTTTTGCGACAAAAAAAATAATAAGTTACGGGCTATGGGCCCCAAAAAAACTGACAGATGTGCCCCTTTCCGTTTCTCTGGCCTCTGATTCAGAGTTTGCACTCGGCTTCTCAAGTATGGTTCACTATCCCAGTAGTGCTCAAGAGGGGCACCCCAACATTTTACCGGCGTAGTGACCGAGGTGACGTTGGCGAAAGTCGCCGGAGTGGACGGCCATTCGCTTTGGTAGAATTCCTGGTGGTTCGTCCAATTGACTAAACTTCCAATAGAAGCACTGAAGTGCTTTAGGGTGGCGACCGCCACAGCGAATTGTTAGAACAAAAAACAAAACAAAAAACAGGCATGGCGTCAGCACAAGCAGGTACTTTAACATGGGCCTCATGTAGTTCAATGACCTCCATGGCGTCATTTTGGAACTATATTGTGGCATAAAGCTTCAACATATACACAACAACGATATGGGGCTGAGAGGGCAGCCTTGTCGTACAGAACGATGAACATCGATGGGTACTTCCAGCTGCTTATTCACGATCAGACGAGTAGTGCAATTCCTGTATGCAACCGCTACGCCATCTTTAATAACCTAACCTACGTTTACCTACTCGAGTGCCGACAATAGAATCTGGCGGGTCACGCAGACAAAGGCATTTTCCAGGTTAGTCTAGATAACCGTGACTCTGATGAGCACGGCGTCAGGGCACTACAGCGCACAGCTCGCCGTGTGTATGTTTGTAAATATGCGTTGGTTCAACAAATCGGCCGGTTGAACTCTACATTCTAAATCTTTTCTATTTCTCCTGTTTTTGGGATTAGAACTGTTTTTGAAGCAGCTTATGATGGAGGCAGAGCTTTGATGTTACACGCTTCGCTTCACATTCCGGAAAGAACTAATGATAGCCCGTATTTAAACATTCAAGTTGTTAAAAAGGCTGCGCTGAGTACATCGTGTCCAGGGGACTTGTCTGGGTTGAAGTTTTCTATTGAACATTTAATTTATTCTGCCGATATAGATCTTTCCAGCCATTCTTTTAAGTGGGATGCGCTTTAGGGACTGGGCCTGTCATCGTAGCTCATCCAGGGTCAGCTTAACTAGCCACCGCCGCGGCGTCATGCACCCTGCCCGGCACTTGACAGCTTTAACGTTGAGTGGTGCTGCTTTCATTTTCGTTTCATCATCCAGGCGAGCATTGGCCTCATAAAATAAAAGGTGGAAATGGTGAATAGATTCTGGCCTTTGACTTGGAAAAGTGCGTTAAACACACATATTCAGGCCTATGGGAGAATATCTACGCTCAATGGCTATGGCGTTCTGCTGATGGGCCCAAGGTCGCTTGGCTTCTAGAAGCTCACCCATGCTATTGTGGATTGCCAAGGCCATGGCGCGTCCGTTGCATGAGGACACCAGGAACCCATGGTCAGCCTGAAGCATGTGCTGAAAGCTCGCTCTAGTCTGTCGTCCTCCTTGGGTTTTAGGTTCAGAATATGGAATTCTCACGTGTACCTCGATTACATGAAGGTCCAACCAGTATAGGGATTTCGGTGGCACTAATTTCGTTGTTCATTACCTTACCGCAGCATGGGAAAACGGCAGAACTTCGGTTTATCCTGAAACCGGGAAAAGACTTGCGTTTTCAGAGTGCAAGATGTGTCTTTCCTGCCTGGGGAAACTCTTCCAGCGACAAATAGACACCCGACTGGAACGGTTTTAAAGCAAAGCTTTCTACCTCTACCAGCCAATGGTTCCTTCGTGTCGTGCGGGACAAGAAACTCTTAATGAGGCTGGGGAAGGGGGGGGGGGGTGGTTTTCACTCATGGAGCAGAGTGTATATGGCGCAGCGAATGGTTACTCAGCGTTTTCTGCGCGCTGCTCACACCGGCGGGTGCGTCGGCGCGACGGCTTTGTTGTCTGCTTTAGCGACGGTTGTTTTGGGCCTGTTTTGGCGCAGCTTCGGGTTCATTGCGCGCTTCCTTCGCACGGCTTGATTATTTGCCCGGCAGCACCTCCTGGTTAACCGGACCCGACGGAATAAAGTGGTCGTACGGCCAAGATACATTAAGGATTGGTTTGCAGAGCGGGAAAACAAAATGTAGAGACAATATACAGACATCTGGCCGCCAGAGAAACGCTACCTTTTGCGCACTGCTTGCCACGAATGGGACTCCGTTTTCTAAATTGGTGAATACCATTGTGGTTGCGCATTAAGAGTTATTACAAAAGGCGAAAAGAGCAACCGGTTCTGATAAATAGCAATTATAAAATTTCCCTCAACTTTCTCGCAATTATCAAACTAATAATTTGAAGTCGGTATAAAGGGGAATCACTAAACTCACATTCCCAATTGTTTCGGTGTCTCGCTTGTGTCGCGCGGTGGTTTAGCCCCGAGCTAGCACATCAGGATAGCTAGGTTCCGCTGTCTCACCCCATTGAAAAACACTTCTCTCCGTTTTCTTTCTGCCGACGCACGGCCGAGCTACAGCGGTGGCGTCCGCCGCTCTAGTTTCGGCCGTGGCCGACGCTGCAGCGTTCGGGACTCCGCGCCTGCGAATTCCAGGTAACGGCTAACGGCTGGCACAATCTTTGGTTTCGCTCTTTGTAGAGCCACGTGTGTGAATTTAAGTGACGTCGCATGGGCAATTGTTGTGGGTGTCATTTAAAGGTTTGCTTTCCAACACGTTCACAGCATGGATTGGAGCCATTTTTTTTGCGAAGCAGTTTTCAACACAGACGAACGTCCGCTGCTATAATTTCTACAACAGGAAGCGCGCAGACCGTGAACGGTGCCGCAATAACGTTAATTAGGGGGTTGCCGGGGCGCAGTTCGCTAATTTTGCGAGAACCGGAGAACCTGTAGTATCGTGCCCGAAAGCCTGCACTTACTCGCTCATCGCGCCGCGCACTGGAAGCAGAAGACTTCGTGTTGTGGAAAAAGAAACAAATTGTACAGCCTGTGCATATCGTAGGTGTTCGGAAGAGGAAGGTGGCTCACGACACTCAATTACCTGATGTAGGGCGCGCAACTTTATTCGCGTTAATGCAACACTTATCAGAGGAAAAAAAAAGATTGGTGCACCTTGCTCCAGTGGTGCAATACTAAAGAAACAGCAGAGCTGGCCGTCGACCTACTTCTCACACAGATAGCGGATCCCAGGAGAAAGGGAGCAGAAAGAGCCCGAGGAACGTGCATATTGTCGCGAAGAGGAGATCCCTTGATGTTTTCTGGTTGTTTTTTAGTTCTGTGCGGCCGCCGGGGCTCTTCCTCCCAAGTGTTTGTGTGAAGGCGCTTCGGACGCGGTTGGGCCCTGGCCCTTTTTTCTAAGAAACGGCTCCGGCGCGTGTGTCTGCCCGTCGGCCGGTATTACCGCGCGCACTGGCGTCTCCGACCCCCGTTGCGCGCCTACGCGGGCCGCTATGTTCTCCGACCCCCGGTCTCGTCCAAACGGCCGCCTGTCTTTTCTCCTTTTCGAGTTTGTATACCTTTACTTTATTCTCACCAGTAATTCTTTTGCCAGAAACGGACGCCTTCGAGTTTGAACTTTGTGTCTTCTGTGTGTGATCTTTTTCTTTTCACTTTGGCGGGGACATGTCTGATTGGAGCTAAGAAGCGTCTTCCTGATTGGCTGCGGGTGTGCCTTAGCCTTGTTCCCTAGCGTCCGCACACGCTAGGATGCGCTTTTTCCCCCAATGCGTCCCCCCAAAGCAAATATAACGCGGCCCCTCTGGCTATTGAGGGAGAGCGGACAGAGGGCGGCGTGCGGCCTGCACCCTTCAAAAACTCTGCCGCCCGTCGTCGTGCCCTCCCGCCGGGAGCCCTTCGCCCGCCAGCTATGTCCCGCTAAGTACTCTGAATCTTTTGACTGTCTTTTTCATCTATGTAATAAGTGTAATTGTTTCAAGTTTGTATGTGCTAAATGTCATCAATGTTACCAGTAAAGTAAACAAGTTAACCTTAAAACTTCTTCGACGTCTCGACTTTTTCCTTCCGATCTTCATGCTACAGTAGCGGCAGTATGTAAGCAAAATACTACGTTACAATATACTGCACGTTCCTCGTGTTGCGAGAGGGAACCCGAGACTGTCACCCTCGACATTAACGGCCGCGAAGACGTCGTCGCCGCCGACCGAGTCAAGCCTGCTTACGTCGCCTCCCTCCTAACCGCCCAGCGCTTCCCCGTCTCAACGACCCCGCGGCAGAATTCCCAGGCTCCCCCTCTACGGAGGGGGAGCCCTGAGCGACTGGCGCGCCACGGCGCCGCCGCCCCGATGACGACGACTACGAAGGCGGGATCGCCTCACGTGGCGCAAGCCCACGCGCACGCCTGAACGACGTCGGGCGCTCCTCACAGGGCGGAAACCCCCGTGATCTCATTATTTTTTTGCTAAAGCCACTGCACGAACACCGTGCCGTACGCATCGCGCTGGCGGAGTTTCTTTCTTGTATTTTTTTGCTAATTTGCCAACGGACCAAGCTCCAGCTTAAACCGCTCTGTTGTTAAAATAGCCTATCCTACGGCGAACGCGATTTTTCGTCTCGCATAACTCCGCTGATTTCTAAACGGCTTGATGGGGGGTTGAGTTTGGGGGGAATAAACTTTACCGCCAAATGCGTTCAGAATAGCATGTTAAATTTTTCGCATAATCCCTTTACTATGACAATACATCGAGTTCGATTGAGAGAAACTCTGGGACGTAATTGATCCCTTTCCGCCAAATGTCTGACGGGTTGTGGCTGTGTATGCAGTCTTTTTTTGTTTGGGGGGGGGGGGGGGGGCATTATCTAGGTATTGAATAATTCATTAATCCCAGTACACCCAAACAACCAAGTATTAAGCGAAAATCATGTATTCCAAACAACAATATACGAGCAGCTGTCGTCATATACAAATTCGTTAAAAATACAATTAAGGAACACTTCACTATTACGTGCGGCTTTCAGAACGATCATCATTAGCACGAACAGTGTTTTATGATCATGCGTTTGCTGCGGGAATTTTAGCATTGGGGCTATGTATTTCCCCCCAAAATGCGACACAAAGCTTGTTGCATGACCGAAGCGTCAGTGAGTTTATTTCTTGATTCTATACGGTCCTTGTTCTGAAGTGTCATAGCACTTATTTCTTACTCCTTCGTCGTAGAAAGCTATATGGTATTTTCGTTCTCTGTAACTATTTTCATCTTCAATCCATTTTGTGCCATGTCATAATAGTTAAATAGCCTTTTTATTACAATAATTTAGTAGTTTTGTATATTTGAGAAATTTAATGTGGTTAAACAATGTAATTAAGGACTACAAAGTGTGCACCGAGCTCGTGCAATCACGTAATATGGCCAGAAATGAAAACCTTGAAATTGTTTCCATCAATTCTGGAAGCAACGCGGTGGAAAGTTTAAACCTTAAAGTGCAGCATTCAAATAGTTTTCGCTCACTCGATTTCTCCATTGAGGGCATTGACACATGACGTGCATAACGTTAACAAGGATCCTCACTGGTAAAAGATTCCTATTGATAAAGATCTCTACTGGCAGTGACTGCGGCACATCGTTTGTGGTTGCGGGTAGCAACAGTCGATCACTATAGGTGACCGTATTTATTTGCCATGGGTCAGCATTTGGGTAGTCCCATGTAGCTTGTTTCTAAGAAGTAGATCGCGGGTGTCAGCTTATACTAATCATGTCATATAGGCATCTTTCTCTCCGCAAAAAGTAATAATCTGTCTAGGTAAAGGGCTTTAAGCGATATATAAATTATAGGAGTCGCAACACTGATAAACCGTGGAAGAAATCTCTTCTTTTTTGGTATCCATGTTTTGCACATAAATACGACGTCAACCCAGGCTCACTTGCACGCATTTTATTAAATTATTGGCGTAGATGATTAATATTGTTTTCGTTTGCCTGATGTCTTCTTTAAGGGTCTTGTTTGCCTTCTTCCTGCCGTATCCCTAATGTCTAATATTCACCACTCATCATTGTAGTCAGCCCCCATCTGGCGTTGCAAGCCTTGTCACTAGCAATGCTGACCTTACCAGTTCACATTAAAGAGCCCCTCTCTCTCCCTTTCTCCCCCCCTCTCTCTCTCTCTGTGTTATTCTGGTACCTATGGATAAACACTAAACACGGAAATGCGTTGACTAATAAGTGGGGTGACGTTTGAAGTTCGCTGATCTTTCGCTTATGTTTCAATTCCCCCACAACTAAGTTCGTCATGCGAGCATTCCGAACCCTCACGTCATAGAGCTTTTTTGGAAGGTGTTGTACGTCAGCAACCATTTATAGGGCATCTCTTCACCTTGATCATTACGGTAAATGCTCTCCCCACACAGATGTGCCTCATGTGACTATTTTTTTTACATTGGGGCACCTGACAGGAAACTCACTTAGGCGGGAGGAGTAGAATTAATCGAAACCTACGTACACAATGTGCATGGGATTTCACGGCGCTATATATATTTCAAGAAGATCGGAGACTTATTTCTGCTAGGACCACTTGCATACGCTTTCAAATGAGTGCCGTCAATTCGTCCAATGTTCGAGAGGTATTCAAGAGCGGCGTTGTTGGACAATATCTAATACTGTCGAACATGGCACCCATCGCGGCCAAATTTTACTATCTAATCCATAACTTAAGGAAAATATAAACCTTACGCCAGTTTTCAAGTGGAATTAAAAAGAAAATGGTAGGACTGAACAAATCTCCGACATGGTGAGCAACTTTTTTCCTTACAACGGGTACCTCGGTTTCTGGGAATAGGAAAGTTCTTCTAACCATGTGAAGATACTAGCAATTCTGGCAAAACGAATGAAGCCAGGTCAATAAGTTACCAGCGTCAGAGTTAGTCCAGCGGTTTATCTTAGTTCGTTTAAAGATACCTGCAAAACCATGCTCGCCTGTCGATGAAAAAAAAAAGAAAGAAAATACGGGTTCTGTTACGGTTCGGGTTCGGTTGAGTTAATTTTATTCCGGTTCAGTTACTGTTCGGCTAAAACACGCAACTAACTGGTTCGCGAACCGGTTCACTTAAGAGAACTATTACCCAGTCAAAAAAAGAGTGATAACTTTAGTTGTTCAATTTGTTCAAAGCGATCATGAGCACAAAATACAGGTTTGGTTCGCCCAAAATACAACCCTTTCCGAATGAAAAAATCCCGGCCCATCTCCACAAACGTGAAACGTTGAGGGGAAGCATGCAGTGTACATGTGTATTCTTGGCACCTCCGCGTTTTTTGCCAACGGAGATGAAACCTTTTGGGGGTACAGGGATACAGCTTTGCTGTAAAAGTCTCTTTTCTTTGAAGCACGAAGCTCTCTAGCGCGAGGCGTGAACGAGTGTCCCGGTGTTTTTTTAGTACGCGGTGTCGGAGCTCCGCTTACGCGCCAGCGTGAGGAGTACACGTGTTTCCCGGTGTTTTAGTACCGCGACTACTTGAGACAAACGACTATTACGACGACGACACCGACGACAGGAGACGCCAACAGCTCAGCCCCGCAGGGGCTTCGCCCCTTAAACTGGTAAAGCTCGCACTAAATCGCTCAAGGCTTCAACCATAGCGAAGCTGCAGGGCTTCTTTCTACGTGAACACTGACGGACACATCACCACCTATTTGTACAAGCTTGAAATCGTTTATTTACATGTTCCGTCATCGCTATGCAGTGTGCTAGTAGCAGTCATCGCCATATGCATCGATATCGCCCTGTTCCTCATGCCAAGCATTACATGCGCGGTAGCGCTTGACGACAGCTGGGGCGTTACGGCGGCGCATGCGTGACGACACCTGCGCGGCGTTCCTGCAGTAGCGTCGAGGTTCCATGAAGCAGGTGTTGCGCCAGCTGTGGGGTTGTTGGTAGCTAGGCAACGCGAGGCGCTCCTCTAAGTTCTCGCCTGTTCTTTTTTTTTTTTTTTTGCTTAAGCCACTGCGCGAGCCGGGGACGCTCGGTAGTCACCGCGAGGCACGATGTCACAAGCGCTCGCCATTTTCTCGGTTCTCAGGATTTGCGCCATTTTTTGGTAAGGCCACTGCGCGCGCCGAGGACGCTTTGCGGTCGCCGCGAGGCACGCGCTCGCGAGAGCTCGACAGTTTCTTGGCATTTTAACATGAAAGTGTTTTATGCCTGGATATACGAAGATTTTATTGACGTCATATCCGTCACGGAAATGACGCCAGTACAACGAAGCAAGCGGCCTGTAGAGGGTGCACCCCTGCCCACCGGTCTTCTTGCGGGGAAGAAACCTTTAGTACTAAAGAGTTTGGGTATTAATTTGTGACGTGAAAGTGTTTAATGACGGGATACACGAAGACTTCACTGACGTCATATCCATCACGGAAATGACGTCAGTACACCTCTCCCGAAGCGACCGCCAGCAGGACTTCGCTCACGAAGCACACCCACAAGACAGCCGCCGACCCGCAAATCATGCTCATTTCGCTGCTCATTTCATTTTCGTGTTTTCCCGATTTCTATGACAGAGGAATCAACCACAGTTTTTAGCGTGTCACGCTCCATACGTTACCGCTAGCTACAACAGCTCCGCTGTTAAAAGTGATGCAACTTTAAATTAACCTTTAAACAATTAGGCTAGACGTTAGGAAAAAAAAAACACAAGACGTGACTTTCGCTCAACACTTATCTCGTCACAGTGGCTGGCTCATACAACTGGCGGCCGGCGACCAATGCCACGCAGGGAAACATGACTGTGTCCTAGTTGTTCCCTTATTTTCGTTCGATCCTAACAGTTGAATTCTAATGAATAGTTTGTATTTGAAAAACGCTGAACAGGAATTAAAACATTGATAACATTGCTTTTAATGTTCACATATTCCGTCGCATGCTGACGTTGTGCAGCGTAAAGTTTGGAAGCCTTCCGGCGTTTATATTTTTTTTCTTACAACAACGTATTTGCCGGCCAGAATGGAGTTTATCAAGTTACCAGAAGCTAGTTCTTTTTACAATAACGCAATCTTGTATTTTGTATTTATCGTCACAAGCCTAGCGTGGTGGGAGACGCAACAGAAGGAATAGCACGGACCACGGAATTTCGCGATGATGGAAGGTTAAAGAGAAAAGCCGTGATTGCTATTGACCACGCATTAGCGGCGATGGATGGACGAACTGTTACGTCGTGAACCTAGATAAAGCTCGGGCTAGTTCATGGAACATGGTTTGAAAGTTTTGTGCTGGGCAGTTTTCACAGGAATGGACACGAAAATCTAACACCCCTTTTTGGAAGAAAGATGGTTGAAACACGAAGCTTTCTACGATACAAATGCAAAGTCCCCAATCCAATCAGCCACAGTACTAATCTACGACAACGACGAGCTAACCGAATGCGATGTGATAACTTCCTATCTACTAGTTTGTGATTGGGTCATTTGAATGTGAGGATTCGGTTAGGTCATCGTTGTCGTTTATTTGGATTTAGGCTGATTGAATTGCAGACTGCATTTGTATCAAGGAAAGCTTCGAGTTTCATCATAATCGTCAGCAGCAGCATCATCATCATAACCGCCATCACCCCGTACTTATTGTGGAAGCTCATTGTGTAAAGTTGGCTTTCCTGTGGTGCATTCATATCTGAAAAAACATCGCGTTTTGTCATCATCACCATCACCATGTGCTCTTGGTGGAAACCCATTTTGTAAAGTTGGCTTTCCTGAGGTCAGTTTTTCCTACATTGCCACAAGTGAGACATAGAAAGCTTCGCTTTAAAGAAAAAGGGGGGGCTTGGGTTAGGAGTATATAAACTTAAGGTATACTCAAGTACAACTTCAGAACAAAAAAGTTTCTAAGCGGCCGCGTTTCGCCGGTCAAAGAGCTTTTGGCCTCGGCCGGCCGCGGAAGTCAATGCGTTAATCGAAGAAGTTGCAAATGAAACACCATAAAATTTTGATGGTGCTGCTGCGATGTGGTGCCAGAAATCAGAAGAACGCAAGCAGGAAGGAGTCAAACCCTGCCGTAACCGGCATGTAGTAAGTGAAACGATCCTGGCCAATCCCCCAAGTGGGTATGCGCCACAAACTGCGCAGGAGGACGCCTGGTTCTTGCTGCGGCAGGAAACTAAACATCCCCCTCGCGAGGGGCACGATCAAATGCAGAGCATTTCCGGGGGTGCACGACGTTAAGTAGTTTGCGTTACGTTAATGTTGTTGCACTTGTTGCTGTTGGTTGTTGTATTGTAATTAAATGAGGAGACGTAATTACGTGGTCACGTGACATCATTTATTAGCAGGTGGGTATGACATCATTTATTAGGCGTTGTATCAGCAGCTTCTTGACGTAGTTTGAATGAGTCAAGGATATAAGGCGCGTTCGTAGCCCTCCATTCTGTGTCGGCTTTGTGGCGCAGTGGGTAGAGCCCCATGTACCTTGCGTTCCGCCCGCAGGATCGTGGGAACGAAACCAGGCGCCGGTAACTATTATTTTTTTTATATAGTGTAGGGGGAGCGGTGCGGACGACGATGGACAACTAGAACGGGTGACATCGTGAGTTAAAGAAATGCTCTGCATTTAAAACGCGTACACTTTGTCCTAAAGAAGGCGGATTGGTAACTGCTAACCAGTACCCGTTGTTTGTTGTGTAGTTTACCTTCTAGTTCGCTTTCAGCGTGCTAGAAAATAACTGTTCAGGTTCAGTTCCTGGAAAAGTACCCGTTCGGTTCCAGCTCCGTATGCTCAACTAATTCATCCCCTACGCTCAGAATGTGTAGGGAGTTCTTGAGGAATTAATGGGAAAAGACGTTACCCCAGGGTTTTGTGCTGGATTCCAACTGGCTTTGTGCATCTCCTACAGCAAATGTGAATAAAGAGCAGCTTGTCCAGCGCTACCATCTTTAACCAGGGACCAAAGTATGGCACCCCAGCTCCAAAGATTGAGATATGATAGGTTAATGTAGGTTAGGAAAAGTTTCAGAACGCTCTAAACATTCCAGTAGAGAATTTACAGCCGTGTTGAAGTGAGGTCGTCATGTGGTTTACAGGCCGTGCTCGGGAAATCACGTGGTAATGCAATAGCAACCCTTGGAGCTTTTAAAAAAATATTGTTGATAACGTTGTTTCTTTTAAGGAATTAAAAAAGAAAATCCCAGGACACCTTATCACTCCTAATAATGTATTGGGCGAAAGCATTAATGTTGAATTGTTGAACGGGTATCTTCGTACTGCGGTCGCCGCCGAGCTTTACGCTTGCTGCTGGTGCAGATGCTTGATCGCGGTATGCACGGCACCGATTATATTTTCGTAACAAGCGTCGCGTGTAGGGCAGCGCGATCTTTTATTATGCCACTGACGTATCCCCTAAGGTGGCTCACATCCGGTGGTGTGCATATGTTCTCTGAATGTAATTATCATTCCTTTGCTTGTGACAATTCCTTACTCTTTCCGTTACTTCGCCATCACTCACTCACTCACTCACTCACTCACTCACTCACTCACTCACTCACTCACTCACTCACTCACTCACTCACTCACTCACTCACTCACTCACTCACTCACTCACTCACTCACTCACTCACTCACTCACTCACTCACTCACTCACTCACTCACTCACTCACTCACTCACTCACTCACTCACTCACTCACTCACTCACTCACTCACTGTTGCGCAGCCAGGACTAGAAACTAGAGACTTCAGATCTCTGGAGTACGTTTCTATCATGGCGTAGGGGCATACTAAGGCTGAATTTTTAGAAATCACGTCCCTACTGAAGGAAAAGAGGAAAGTTCTGTTTTTGCGAATTAGTGGTAATTTCGCGCTTCTGTTGTGATGAGGGAGTAGTTTTTGTCGATATATACACGTCCATGAAAATGTCTAGAAAGCAGTTTTAGAGCTTCGCCCTAACGAACACCTGAAATTCGATGCTGCATTTCGGAATATATTGAGTGTACATAAAGATTCCCCAATATATGTTTGACCGATTGATAGATAAAATTGATTTTTGTTGATAAATGTTACTCGTACAAATACGCAAAAACTATTTGAAGGATTTTGCTGTAAGAAGTTGCTTCAAGGGTAAGAAATTTAAAGTTACGCCCTTAACGGAAAGATAAGGCTAAATAGGTAACATCAACACCAAGCCTAATGGCTGGCCCTAGAGGTTTGAAATGCCAGAAAAAAGATTATTGTCAAGCTATAGTATATCTCGGGTTTTAAAATATTACCCCAATAAGAGGGTGAAAACAGCTAAAATATTTGTTCATGCACTCCTCAAACTCGCAAGCCCGCTGAGATACCGAAATAGATTTTTCTTAGTATAAGCGACCAATCCGAAAGTCTAAAAACTGTTTTATGGTGTTTTGCCTAACCAAGCCCTAAAACGACAGTTTTGGATTTGAGTAAATTACCTGTCTTTAGTATTTCTTAGTAAGTGTCCAGACGCTTGATATGCCCATTTAGTTTTTTCCTTACGGTTGTTACGGACACAATGCATCCAAAAATCAATTTCAGTATTTGTTCTAACATAAAAGTAAATAGATTCGCGGAATTTTTGAAATTGCACCTTCACGAAGAGAAATTGGCTATGATGTCAAATAAACACCTAACACAAAATGCTGGACCTACGTATTTGAAAATGCTGGAGTACATTTTTATTACGGCCGGGGAGGTCAGTTCAGTTCTATGTTTTTGTATACCTGTAGGGAAATGAAAACAATTAGGCACGTATCTGTTTGCCTATAAAAGAAAGAAAGGTAAAACCTGGACGCAAATAAAAATAAGGACGTCACAGGTGCCATATTCACAGCTTTATTAGAAACAAAACACTGCGGTTTAGAAAGGTTTTCTATAAACACACAAAAAGAAACCCAATTTAAACAAACGTCTTTTCTTCGAAATAAATAATTGAGTAGAGTAATGTGTGTCGTCGTCCCTTTTATTTGTGTCCTGTTCTGAGCACGCAATTTCTTTAGCTGTAATAAACCAAATAAACCCACCAGTCCATTGTATTGAAGTGTCTGTTCGTTTCGCTGAAAATGTCGTAGAACAATGAGGCCTCAGCCGTTCCTGCCACATAACTACTGCTCTCCTCTCCCCCTGCCAGCGGTCATCTTGTTTTAATGCTTTCTAAAGACGATACTGTTTCTTAGGCTACCTGAACCCGTAAATTTTGATCTGTCTGTCTGTCTGTCTGTCTGTCTGTCTGTCTGTCTGTCTGTCTGTCTGTCTGTCTGCGTCTGCCTGTCCCTCCCTCCGTTCCTCCCTCTATTTACCGACCCGGACACAGAATTCTTCAACGAGAAGCATATGTAGGCAAAACCTTTCAGAACCACTAAATCGGAAAATATACATGTCAACATTGCTGAGCAAAAAAAAAAAAAAAAGCACAGCATATTTGAGGCATAACATCAATACATAACTGCACAGGTAGTGTTCTTTTAATAAAAATATATGTGTACTTGGCATTTCCGATATCAAATAAAAATACGCATTCAAAGTCATGGTTTCACCCTGAAATATAAAAGGGACTCATTCCAGAGCCTAGATCTCGTGGCGGAATTCCCAGTCCAGCAGTAGCAAAAGGCTCCAGTGGATGGCGCGCAAGCAGAGGAACGCCAGAAAATTGAATTGACTTGTGCAAACTTCAGCCGTGTTTATCGTAAAACGAGCAAGGAGGGGGGGGGGAGAGGTCGTGAGAGTCGTGTGGCGGACAGAAGAAAGACATTTACGTGGTAGGAGCGGGAAAAGACAATCATCTTTCGACGTTTCCCGCGAAGTGAGCATACACGCAGCCATTTTCTTTCTCCCTTCTCTTTCCTCCCATCGCTCCCTCCAAACGTGTTCTAGAAGCAAAACAACATAGTTCTACGATTTAGCGCTGTTTTGAAACAGTTACTACCTCTCTTCTCCCTCGTATCTCCCACTCCTTACGCTCTGCCCCTCAGCTCTCGCTATTCAAATGATGATTACACTGGAGGCCTCTTTAATTCCATCTTTCGGGACAGCACGCGGCCTTGTCTGTAATCACGCGCCTCTCGCACGAGCCAATATTATTTGTTATAAAACTTGGACGGGTAGCTATCAATAACACCTATTGGGATAAAACTTCCAATGCGTATGCAGTGGTTTCAGCTCACGACTGTCGTACAATTTGTTTCGGTATAGTTCTAATAAAAAGGCCATTTCCAGTTATCCTGTTTTTAACCCCAATCCTCCGGTTGTAACCCTTTATATTTGCAGAAGGCGGCAATTCCTGATTGCGCACAAAGGTGAAATAATTATGGCAAGTAACGCATAACTCAATGGGTTGTACCCATGGGAAAGGGGCATCGTGGGTACTAGCGCTGGTTCCTATATGTTCGCTATTAGAGGAACGCGATTTGCTACTCCATCGAGTTGAAATTCCTGGTTTGTACCGTTGGTTTCGCATCGGTTTTCCTAGTGCCCGTTTTCTCGCACTCTTCGCACCATGTGGCACACCAACTCGCCCAACTGGAAGGCAGACTTTAATTGTCAAAGGCCCCAATAGCTTGTGCCAGTGGCGGAAATAGAATATCAAACGCTTGTGCAATGACTGCAGTCTCACGTAAAGTACCAGGTACCAGGTGGTTACCTGGTACCTTAAGGGAGACTGTGGTAATCGCGCCCTGGTACCTGGTATACCTTAAGGTGAGCCTGCAGTCATCGCACAAGCGTTTGATATTCTATTTCTGCCCCTGACCCAAGCTATTGCGGCCCCTGAAAATTACAGTCTGCCTGGTACCTCGTACCTGAGGTGAGACCGCAGTCATCGCCATACCTCGGCAAAGTTGGCGCGGCTCACTCAAACTCACTCACAATTTTTTTTTGAATCACCACTCACTCAAACTCAGACTCACTGCTGAGCAGCACATCTGCGCTCACTCAAACTCAAACTCACATTGAGCGCAAAACTCAGAACTCACTCGGACTCAAAACTCAAAATGTACTCAAAACTCAATATGTACTCAAACTCAAAAACTACTCAAACTCAAAATGTACTCACAACTCAAAATGGACTCAGAACTCCAAATGGACTCAAACTCAAAATGTACTCAGAACTCAAATTGGACTCAAACTCAAAATGCACTCAGAACTCAAAATGGACTCAAACTCAAAATGTACCCGAACACAGCGGAGAACGTCGGAAGGCCCGAGCCAAGGCCATGGTCGAGCTGCACGCTGAGATGCCGGGCACGAGGTACGTGGACGCAGCAGAGTATCGAGGCAAGAAGACGTACGCGGAAGTGGTCATCGACGCCAAGACCGGCTCAACAGTCACCGCGGCAAGTGTCCGGGCACGTGAGGCGAGATGTGCCGAAGAGGTGGCTATAGCCTGAGCCATCGCGGACCCACACACTAGGACCATTCTGTGCGACTCTAAAGGGGCCGTGCCGAACTTCGCCAGAGGGAGAGTGTGTAGTAGAGCAGTGAGGTTGCTCGCCTCGCTGGACTTCGCGAACAGGCACGTGACAGTGAAGTGGTTCCCCGCACAGGCGGGGAACGAAGTGTCAGAACAAAATGTGAACCACAATGAGACGGCGAACTCTACCGCGCGAGTGTTAACTGGCCGGGCGGCTGGAGCGAACCCGTCTGCAGAACTGTGGGGGGAAACCAAAGACAGGATGGGGACATATAACGAAATCACGACATACTATAGGATGAGAAGAAGAGAAATGGCGCCGGCGCACCCCGGCCTGGCCAGGGAGCAAGCGGTGGTACTAAGACAATTGCAGACGGGTTCCTTACTGACCCCGGTCATCATGAAGCATGTGTGCCCCGAGCAATACGAGGACGATACGTGCAAAGTGTGCCGCAGTGCGCGGGCTACGATGGCTCACATCCTGTGGGACTGCTCGGCAAGACCTACAGAAGCGTCAATGGAGACAAAGATCCCGCCGTGGTACCTGACCGCGGCGCGGAGCAGTGACAAGGACGTACAACTACAGGCCGTCCAGCAGATCCTGGCGGCACTTGAACAGCATCGCCCGAGCGAAAGCCGAGAGGGCCCGGCCGCCCAGCGCGGGCAGGCCGGAGGACCTCGACACTAGTAGCGCCAGGGAGCTGCCTAGTAAAGAGCCCAGCCGGAAAGACGTAGGGCCGCGTCAGGTTCTTTCGGTAACGGAGGCCGCCTGCAAGCGATTTTAATAAAGTCTTCACTCACTCACTCACTCACTCACTCACTCACTCACTCACTCACTCACTCACTCACTCACTCACTCACTCACTCACTCACTCACTCACTCACTCACTCACTCACTCACTCACTCACTCACTCACTCACTCACTCACTCACTCACTCACTCACTCACTCACTCACTCACTCACTCACTCAAAACTCAAAATGAACTCAGAACTCGAAATGGGCTGAGAACTCAAAATGAATTCAGAACTCAAATGGCCTCACAACTCTCTCGTGTTAGGAATTTACTGTGGCTCAGATGGACTCTGATTTCATTAGCATTCAGTGTTGTCAAATTCACGCGTGGTAAAAATATTACGGGTGCCAAATTCGTGAGCTCAAACTCTTGCATTCGGCACGACATGACATCGTAGCTCCTGTGAGGTCGGAGACAATTTTCGTTGCAGATTTAATACAGCTATACCTGCTGCCCATGATGACTAGCGCTGGTTGCAAGCAATTGTACGTATATATTGGATACCAAACTCTTGATGTAGGCTCCGTGTTCGTGTTTATGACAGAGGTGGTTCAGACTAGATGGTGTGCTGGGTCCCTGGGCCGAAACAAGCAAGATTTGGCGAGGGGATGTGCGCTTACTGCTCCGTTCTTTTATGTCGAAGCTGTTTAATGTTACGGTTTCGTGCATTCTTGCTCTACATCCTAAAAAAACGCCTTGCGTCAAAGCGAACTGTCCCCGCGAATCTGTGAAGCGCGAGGCGTTCATCGATATGCGTTTGCTTTTTTAATGCGTAGCATTCTTTGCCGAGTACCCCCCTCTCCCTACTTCCACGAGGATCGTGTAACGCCCTGCATTTACACAAAAATGCAGATATCACGGAAGTTCAACCTGTAATAATTATAAAAGCGCAAATGTAGACAATTGATCAAACTAAATGTTAAAAAACTAAAAAAAATATTGAGAAAGAAATACCGAAAATGGCGAACCGTGTAACAGGGGAGTCATGAATAGTCTCAGATTGGGTTAAAATTCGGAGATATGCGGCGCTGAAGAATGTCGGATATCAAATTGAGGGTCTAGAGGAGGGACATCACGTGGGACAAACAGAAAAGTGCCTCGTTGTTGGCCGAGGCACTTGTATTAGTTTTTATTAGCATTTGCTAGGTGGGATGAGCTCTCGTAGCTCGACTCAGCACCACGCTATCTTTGTAAGGAATTACCGCCACCGTACCCAGCTGTTAATTTCCAGCATGCACGCGTGTTCGTGTGCGAGTGCGAGTGCGCGTGCGTTTGCATGTGTGTGTGTGTGTGCGTGTGCGTGTGCGCGTGTGCGCGTGTGTGCGTGTGTTCGCATGTGTTTGCGTGTGTGCGTGTGCGTGTGCGTTTGCATGCGTGTGCGTGTGTGTGCGCGCGTGCGCGTGCGTGCGTGTGTGTGCGTGTGTGTGTGTGCGTGCGTGTGTGTGCGTGTGTGTGTGCGTGTGTGCATGGGCGTGCGTGCGTGTGCGTGTGGGTGTCTCTGTTTGTGTGTTTGTGTGTGTGTGTGTGTGCGTGTGTGCGTGTGCGTGTGTGCGCGTGTGTGCGTGTGTACGCGTGCGTTTGCGTGCGTGCGTGTGCGTGTGTGTGTGCGCGTGCGTGTGTGCGTGTGTGTGCGTGCGTGCGTGCCTGCGTCTGTGTCTGTGTCTGTGTGTGCGTGTGCGAGTGCGTGTGTGCGTGTGCGTGTGCGTGTGCGTGTGCTCGTGTGCGTGTGCGTGTGTGTGTGTGCGCGCGCGCGTGCGTGTGCGTGTGCGTGTGCGTGTGCGTGCGTGTGTGTGTGTGTGTGTGTGTGTGTGTGTGTGTGTGTGTGTGTGTGTGTGTGTGTGTGTGTGTGTGTGTGTGTGTGTGTGTGTGTGTGTGTGTGTGTGTGTTTCATCCTGCCTCGTTGATTCAGCAATGAGACGCCAATATTTTTATTACTATATACCGCATTGATGGACATCTCTGGACAAGCCCTCGCATCGATATAGCACAACTGCCTTACGGGTTGGCAGGGAATTTTGGTTAAACCCTACCCAGCAATTGAAGAAAGATACCATTTACTATATCCTCATAACTATAATCAGGAAGCATTTTTATATTTGTCCCACGTGATCCCCCTCGACGAGACCTTTAATTTGATACCCCACACACCCTAGCAGGATCATATAGAATTCATGCCAGTCAAACTAACCATGACTCTCCTGACTGTAACCAGGACGCATTATTTAAATTTCTGACGTGATTCCCCTAATTGAAACCTTCAATTTGACACCCCACATGCTTTAGCGGCCTCACCTTGAATTTAACCCAATCTATGACTCATATTGACTATCTCATGATTAAAACCACGAAGCCTTTTTTTTATTTGTACCGCGTGATTCCCGTCGTCAAGACCGTTAATTTGATACCCTACACGCCCTAGCAGGGTCACTTCGAATTTCAACCCAATATAAGACTCGCCATGACTATCTCACGGTTATAACCAGGAAGCATTTTTGTATTTCACCCACGTGATTCCGCTCATCAAGACCATTAATTTGATACCCATCACATCCTGGCGGAATCAATTTGAATGTTAAACCAATCAATGACTAACCATGACTATCTCATGATATAGCCAACCGCATGTTTGTCCCACGTGATTTCCCTCAACAAAACCTTCCATTTGATGCCCCGCACACCCAGTGGTGTCATTGTGAGTTTTAACCTAATTTATGACCCACCTTGAGTATGTCATGATAATAATCAGGAAGCACTTGATTACCCTCATCGCGACCTTTAATTTGATACGCCACACACCCTAGCGCAATGAACTTAAATTTCAACCGAATCTATGACTAACCATGACTACGTCATTATATTACCATAACTCATTTTGTCCCGAATGATTCCCCACATCGAGACCTTGAATTTGATTCTCCAGATGCCCTCGCAGCGTCATTTAGAATTTTAACCCAATCTATCACTTATTATGAATACCTGATGATTACAATCAGGCAGCGTTTTTTATTTACCCCGCGTGATTCTGTTAATCGGGACCTTTCATTTGATACCTTACACGCCTTAGCGTCATCAGTTTGACTTTTCACCCAATCTAATGCGGTCATTATTCTGTCTAAAGGGGCATTGCCCAGTCAATTCAGCTAATTCATTTGAAACAGCAGAAGGGACAGCCCTCACCCCCTTTCCCCCCCGGCTCTCACCTCTTCATTTGTGACCCCTAATATATCAAGCCTTTAACAGTAGCAGGCGAACAACAAGCAAGCAAGCGCCGCAGTGTGATTTCCCAACACCCTTTCCCACCCTCTAAGTGGATCCATTAGGAGGAAAAGTTAACACAACCCTTTTTTATGACCTCACCAGTCAAGTATCACTCACGCGCCAGCCGCGAAAACTTGGTATACAGCAAGTGCTTAGGGTCATGAAAATTCAACAAGAAAGTAAAAAAAATCAGACACCCCCTCCCTCCCAACCGATCACGCGGATGGTGCCGTACCGGCAGGTAATGGTGCCGTACCGGCAGGTAACCTGAATTCCAAGCCCACAGCGACGCATAAAACTTAACAGCCAACCATAGCTGCCTGCTAGGCTACTCATATGTACTCAAACTCAAAATGGACTCAAAACTCATATGTACTCAGAACTCAAAATGTACTCAAAACTCAATATGTACTCAAACTCAAAATGTACTCAAACTCAGAATGTACTCAGAACTCAAAATGTACTCAAACTCAGAATGTACTCAGAACTCAAAATGGGCTCAAACTCAAAATGTACTCAAACTCAAAATGGACTCAAACTCAAAATGTGCTCAGAACTCAAAATGGACTCATACTCAAAATGTACTCAGAACTCAAAAGGAACTCAAACTCAAAATGTACTCAGAACTCAAAATGGACTCAGAATTCACTAGGTTTCAGGCGTACTCAAACTCAATCGGACTCAAACTCAGTTGGGCTCACTCGGCTCAAACTCACTCAAGCTCAAACTCACCATGCCACACTAGCCTCGCGCTCACTCAAACTCAAACTCACGCGTGAGTTTGAGTCGAAATGAGTCTGAGTGAGTGGACTCATGAGTGAGTTCGCCGACCTCTGGTCATCGCACAAGCGTTTGATATTCTATTTCCGCCCCTGGCACAAGCTATATGGGCCTTTGACAATTAAAGTTGGCCTTTCAGCCTGTTTAACAGGGATGTAACGCGGATAAATTCACGAAGAACTCCGCCATTGATGCAATTAGAAAGTGGCGGGCTCAGTCATCTAACATCATTCGGTCACCAGGGGGAATGAAGTCGAACAAGAGGGTGGACGGTTTTCACAATTGGCGTTGTTTCACCGTCTAACCGTAGTTTTGCCATTGGAGCATTCGTTGCTGCGTCGGCATTTCCTGTCTAGTCCGGTGAAGCAAGACTGTTAACTCTGGAAGCGGCCTTATTCCTCTGTAGACTGCAAAAGGCATCGATCTCATACCACAGCCTGACTGAACGAGGTTTGTTGGGCTCCTTCATCGTTGTACGCGGCCTGCAATGTTAAGGGAATACATTCCAAATCTTCTCTTCGACGGCGTGCGATATGGCACCTAACGAGAAAACGTTAAGCCAAATTTCCGAAGAAAGATTTACGTTTTCCACTCTGTACGCTTGCTGTGTACGCGAATAGTTCAATGCAGGAGAAACGGATAGTGTCCCAATTCCATTGAAGCTCACTGAGGATACTGCCGCATGTAGTATTACGTTTTGTGCCATTTGCTAGTCCTTTGCAATATGCCCCTGCAACTGAGGATACATCCGCATATAGTATTACGTTTTGTGCCCTTTGATAGTCCTCTGCTTTATGCCCCTGCAACTGAGGATACTGCCGCATGTAGTATTACGTTTTGTGCCATTTGCTAGTCCTTTGCACTATGCCCCTGAGGATACTGCCGCATGTAGTACTACGTTTTATGCAATTTGCTAGTCCTTCTGCACTATGCCCCTGCAACTGAGGATACTGCCGCATGTAGTATTACGCTTTGTGCCCTTTGCTAGTCCTTTGCACTATGCTCCTGCAACTGAGGATACTGCCGCATGTAGCATTATGTTTTGTGCCCTTTGATTGTCCTTTGCACTATGCCCCGGCTCTTTGTGCCTCTTCTGCTTGGGCGTATGTCCTGCAGTATATCCTTAAACAAAAATAAATAAACTACCGGACATGGAGAAGGAATCGTATGCAAAGAGCGTGAAGTTGTTACCTACTGGATTATGAAAACGTTGAGGTGCATCAAGTGCGGGCCAAATTCGCAAGGGTAATTAACAACAAAACTCTCGTAGAGCTAATTTAATGAATAAACCTGTGAGACATAGCGCAAGAACATACCTGAACAAACTGCGGGAACTACCAATGATTTGTCGAGGAGATTCTCCTGTATCCTTATTGCGAATGTTTGTTAACAGCTGAATCACAGAGATCAAGTAATTGGGTGTGGGATTGCCGGTTAAAGCACCTGCAATTAGCATCTAGCCCCCCATGTCACCCAAACACAGGAAATTTGTTCGAAAGACAAAGACGACGGTTTTTTAGTCCCAATGGCAATTAATGCAAAAATCTCGATCGAGGTGCAGGCTTACCCGAAATATTGACTTCACCGTTTGTTACTTTCTCCAACAGGATCGCGTAAATGAATGCGACACGGACGAAACTCCAGAGTAGCATGTGCACGTAAACTCGAAGAAACCCAGCGTTCAACATGGCAAGAATTCACGGCGTTGTTTGTACAGGTTGGGGTCGCGCTATCCTAACCTCTAAGCGTTGAAGAAAGCACTCCCAAATGATAAAGTCTACGTCATGTGCAAACACCGGGACGTTGCTTATTTTGGTTTATAATGTCACCACCTAATCGTCACATAGAAGAAATATTTATAGGAGCATAAATAAACTATGATGGATTGACAAGCTCACTCGTCAACAGCCAGGCGAATGCTCCACATATGGAGTTACCATATTCGGGGAGGAAGGGAGGGAGATAGAGAGAGGGGGAGAGAAAAAGGGAGTGAGTGCGGGAGAGACAAAAGTTTACTTTAAGCGGATTTGGAGAGTAACAAGGCGCACGCGAAATTTCGGTCACCGCTCAGCATTGAAGATAGACGGCCGATTACAAGAAAAGGAGTTGTGTCGTGGTTGCTGGAACAGCCACACAGATGACGGTTGCAATGGCGGGATCGTTCCGTGCATACGACCTACTCTTGCTCGTTTGGCCGCTTTCTACCGTGATGAGGCGCTGACCCCCCCCTGGTCAACGCTCCCCTGAAATTATTAAAAAATTCGGTAGCTGCACAGGACCACCAAACGACTTATGAAATCCGCGGTGGTGGTGTAGAGGAATATGCGGCATAAGCGCTGCCTTTAGAAGTAAGGCCCCTGTATACAGGGACCTTATTTAGGGGTTTGTAGGGGTGCCACTGAGATCCCCTTGCGGCCCGTTTCGAAAGCGGCCGAGGGTCGCTCCGGTCCGCTCACCGCTGTCGGCGCTGCCTTTGCGGTATGTTCATGACTGAGTTTTACCGTTTGTATGCGTTGTCAATACATGTTTATCTCGAGGAGGTGACTGTGCTTGCAAGTGTGGTGTATTTACGAGAGTGTAAATGTTTCTGACGCGATCTTTGTGTGGTACATTCTGTCTCTGTAGCGACAGGCGTGTGTCACAGGCGGGAGTCGCGAAGCCGGCATATTCATGGAACTGAACGTATGTCCACTGCCCTGAAATTTACTAACAGTGTCTCCGTGAGCAGCCGTTCTTCAGATGGTCATGCTACGGCTATACACGTGTTGGAATTCGGTTTTGTGCGCTTACGTGAACTAACGGAGTACTAATACCTGACTAAACGCCAGCTACGCTTGGCAATATCATACCTCAGATATTGATGACTACCCTGGAAAAGTCCATGCTGCATAAATGTCACGAACATTCTACAAAGAGGTACGAGGAATGAATGAATGAATGAATGAATGAATGAATGAATGAATGAATGAATGAATGAATGAAATCTTTATTGACAACAACAGGGGCAGTTGTTACGGCACCCGCCTGGTGGAGGGGATCCCTAGTCCGGCTGGCTGCGCGGGCCCTTTGCACCAGGTCAAGCTGGAACGTAGGGTCTTTGCTGGTCAACCGCGCCGTCCACTGTTTGTATGGAGGGGTTGGGGATTGGTTGCAGGTCCAGTGTTTTTTGGCACTGCTACACCTGATGGTATAGGGTATAATATAAAATTATACTCGGTATCAGCATAAGACAAAGAATTAAAGGCTGAGTCATCTTGTCCTGAGGTGAGCACCCACAATATTTCCTCCGCGAGCAGCGCGGCGACGGGCTTATAGAGTAAGCAGCGTCCGAGACTAAACGTTTCTTGCAAACATCTCCATATGATGCAGGGAGCCTGCAGAAAATAGCACAAACTAAAATGAGAAGGCTTTTATCAGATAGTACACGCTTCCAACGGCGCCTTTTATCGTTTGTGAACTGTGTACCCTGTACTTCAAGAAATGCGTCCGCCGAGTGATCAGCTGTCCGTTGAAGTGGAAAAACAAAAGTGAACGCGCAGCGTGTGTGTGTGTGATTACTAAAACGTTGATTCCTTGATTTCGTTCCAAATTCGAACACAACAATAGTGACCCCCCCCCCCCAGCGCGCTATCGAAATAGCAGCGCATTTCGCATCTAGTTGGGTCTTGTGAGTCCTACATGGCTTAAGCTTATACAAACGTCTTTAGCGCATTCGAAGCTGCACAGGGTTTTTTCATTGTCGTAAGAGCTTTTCCGTTTCTTCCAGACGTGCAGACCACTTATTATTCCGTGGTTTTGTTAACGTTCCTTGGTTCTTGCTATAAGGCGTGGGCGTGCACATATTTAATGTTGCAGAGCCTCGCACTCTGCTTAACATTTTGGCTTGGCTTTCCATAAAAGGCAAAGTGGTTGTCAGGTATTGGGCAATCACATCCCCGAAACGTATTTTTCTGCGACGTATATATTCAAAACGAAGCTTCAAGGCGAAAGCAACCTCTAAATGTGCCGATATCACGGCCAAAACGAGGTGGCATATGAATTCACCTGTGTCTGACGTGTTCGGAGGTCACAGTGGGGATATTGGTAATATGATGCTTCCGTAGCTGACGCCCGCAACAGCGATCAGGAATAGCGCAGAACCGCATCCGCAGACAGTTTTTGTTGGCGTTCGAGCACTCCACCAAGCCTCATCTGTTTTTGAAATGGCCGAAACGTACTATTTGCTTATAGACTTGAGAAAAACAAGTTTTTTAATGCGGGGAGAGGCAAAAAGAAGCGAAAGAGAACCAAAACACTGCATGAGCCCCTACCAGTTCCGCAGCGCACACCCCGTAGTCGCCGCGGAAATGCAGCACCAGGCGGCGCAGCGGTCGCGAAGATCGAGGCCTATCAAGTGCTGCGTTAACCATGCTACCTCCGTAGATGTCGATGCTTCACTGTACAACCCATAACGTGGGGAAGCAAGCTTACAAAAACCAAGCTTACACCAATTCATTTAAAGTCGGCTTCACCTCTAAACCACGTTGCTTTTTTGGGAAGACGTTTTTCAGAGCAATATAACTCGTCTTATATCAAAATATGCAGTCCCTAAGACCTTTATTTATGAATCGTGTGTGGATGCCGTCTCGTGCCTTCCTTCTCCAAGTATTCCTGACATCGGGCGGCTACCACGTGCTCCAGCACCTTGCCCACGCAGGACGTGAGCGAGATGGGCCGCAGGTTGCCACCATTATCCGGTGGTCTGCCCGGTTTCGGGATCAGGATCGTTCTCGCCGTATTCCACTGTAAGGGGAGCTTGCCCGAACGCCAGCATTCGTTAAAGTAACGGGTTAGGGACTCTATCGATGCATCATCGAGGTTGTGTAGCATCAGGTTGGTAACGAGATCAGGGCTGGCTGCCGAGCGGGTATTGAGCTCGTGCAGCGCTACCCGCACCTCTGACATGGTAATGTCTCGGTCGAGTCACGCGTTGGTCAGCGCCCCGTACAGCGGGTGGGTTTCCGTTGGCGTGTCCGGCAGATACTTGGCTTCCGGGCTCTTGATGACGGCGTATTTTCCTTGATATTGTGTGGTGGTGTGCATGAGGCGAGTCAGGCGGTCCCGCTGGTGTGACTTGGTCTTGGTTTCGTATAGGAGGTGCTCAATGGCCCTGTTTAAGTTAGCCACCGTCTTTCTCAATTTGCGGTTCAGCCATTGCCGCTTCCAACGCGCCTGTATCGAACGTTTGGCCTCGATCAGATGGGACAGGCGAATGTCCATGGCAACGACGTCCTCGTCCGTTTCAATGGTCTTGGTGGCTGACTTCGCTGCATCGCGGAGCTCTGCCGTCTAGGTTTGGATGTCTGTGATGTCTTGCGCTGTGGTGGGACGTCCCTTACAGAAACCGTCCCTGTCCGTCCACTTGTGTGCAATGATGTTGCCCCGGAATAGGTTGGGTACCGTAATTTTGAGGATATAGTGATCGCTGCCCAGGTCGACGCCGGTGTTGTGCCATTTTACGTTTCCCGCATGGTCGTTCTTGACAAATGTAAGGTCTGGTGTGGTGTCTCGTGCTACGGAATTGCCGACGCGGGTGGGATGAGCGGGGTACAGGGGTCCAGGGCACAGTTGTGGTCCAGAGCACAGGGCACAGTTGTGGTCCAGAGCATCCTGTAACAGGTCCCGTCCCTTGGCCGTGTCATTCACGTAACCCCACTCTCGATGGGCGGCGTTGAAGTCCTCTCCGTTCAGCAAAGTGTTGTCTTTGGCTTGGGTGCTGGCTGTGTGTAGTAGAGTCTTGAATTTCTGTGTGTTGCTCGGAGTTACTGTAGATGTTGGCGATGAACAGGCTGCGTTTCCGTTGTTTGCTTGGAAGGATTTCTGTGAAGGTGTATTCCACCCTGCTGCGGCCGTGTTTGAGTTGGTGCTCGACGAACGAGAGCCCTTTGCGGACGAACGTGTAGACGCCTCGTCCCTCCTGCCGGTCCGCGGTGCCCAGGGAAGGTGGGGGTCGCCATCGCCGTGTCTTGCAGCAGGATCATGTCGGGTTCTTTGGGTCCTGAGGTGATGTGTTGTTCTAGCACTTCTCTCTTGTTGTTGTAACTGTGGCAGTTCCACTGCCAGACCGTAAGGCCTGGCAGCGATCCTATTGTGGCTTGGGGCCGGGACATGGTTGTAGCGGAGTTGGGGCTTACGTCTGTTCTGGCAGGTACGGGTGGTTGGCGAATTGCGCCGCAAAGATGTGGCTGCAGACTATTCGCTTGAGGGTCTGTTCAATGAATTCGAACCGCTTCTGTATGTTGCTGAAGGACGTGGTGATCAACTCCTCCAGCCGCGCCAGTCGTTGGTCGGTGATGGCAGCCGTGCTGGTGCATGTGTTGGTGAGCGCTTCAATTTTCACTTCGAGCTGACTTTCCAATTCGGTCAGTTCCATGTGGTTTGTGATAACGTGCGTGCTCGTTTCTTGGGGGTTGGATCAGTGGTCTTCTCCTCCTGGGGCGCGTCTTGGGCTGTGTCCATTGATTGTGCGCCTTGGTGTGATGGCGTGTCAATACTCTGCTCAGGGGTAGTGGCGGGTATAGATGTCTCGGGTGACTGACGTGGGACAGTGGTTGCCTGGGCTTGCTGTGCTTGGAGTTCTTTCTTGACCTCGCCTAGCTCTTGGGGAAGCCGACGCGTGGTTTTCAATCATCAAAAATCATCAAATTGGCTTTTTCTTAAAACTGTTTGGTTGGCTTTTCTCCCTGTTTGTTTATTTTGTATTGGCTTTAAACCTGCCATAGCCTAGCTCGAGCAGGTCTCGCTCCCCACATTCTTTCTTTTTTTTCTTCAGATAGGGAAGGGGGGGGACATGGAATTGGAATTGGAATTGGTTTTTACCAGCGTCGCGTTGGTTGCGCGGAGTTGTTCTCGTAGTAGGGGCTGTTCATCCACGCCTGTCAGCTGTTCGGAGTGCTTCGGCCACAAGTGGCGCTGTTGGAGCTGACGCTGCTGCTTGTAACTTTACCCTTTGCTGCGTCCGCCCAGCTGACTCTGTCAAATGAGTCACGGCCGCGGGATACGCTGCGCGTTGCCCGACGGGAAGCACGGCGTGAGGCAAAACGCGACGCGCTGTGTGATCCGCTACGGGAAGCACTACGTGATCGGGAGCGTCCAAGGCGTGGAAACTAGCCTGATTCGAGTGCTTGCTTTTGATGTTCTTTGGAGTTACGGCGTTCCCATCGCCGCCGCCGCACCACGTATGGAACCTTGTAGTTGGCTCTGCAGAGGTGGTCCGCGGTGGGGTGTTCTCCGCCGCAGAGCTTGCATTTGGGCACACACTTGTGGCCCTCTCTTGGATTACAAACTCCACATGTAAGGCAAACTCGTGCATTCGGTGTGGGGCACACGTCGCGCCTGTGACCGACCTTGCCGCATACTTTGCTAACTTCTATTTGCTTTCTGTAGATACTGCACCGGTAGAGCGTGGATCAGTAACGCATATATCTGGGAACCTTCGTACCGTTGAACACTACAATTACTGTCGTCGTGTTCCCGATAAGCTTCGCCACTGCGGCAAGGGGGTTGTACTTGGTAATGATATGCTGCATTATTTCGGCTTCGCTGTACTCGAACCCTATGCCCCTCGTGGGCGGTCGTTCCGTAAAGTGCTCACTTCGTATATTTTGTTTTGGACGTTGATGACTTGAATTCGAGCATACTTCTCCGCTCGCTCGATGCTCGGTGTACTTAGCACCATAATGTTTTTTCTGGGTATTGGGACACGCCATATCGTCAGCGCGATCTGCCTTCTCAATTCCCGCTGCCGCCATGATGGCGGTTGCCATGCATGCAGCTCCTTCCTTGGAAATATCGAGCGCTCCGCGGGGCGCACGGCAAACTTAATATCGTCTGCAGGCATAGCTGGCATGCGAGCTGCCCGAATAACTGCTGTCCGGAGGGGCTTGTTGAACTTAGGGGTCTGCTGCAAGCTCGGAGTATCGGTTAGAGAAGTCTCCACACCCTGCGTTGCTTGCCGGCGTGGTCGGCTATTGTGCCCGCCGATGTGCAGCCATCTGGGCGGGCGCTGAAATTCCTCGGGCGTAATTTGTTATCCGTCTATTGTTATTGCACGCACACTTGGGAGACCTGGGAACCATGCGTCGAAGTGGCGGCGGAACTGTCCATGTTGTCGTGGCAAGAGAACGGCTGGCTAGGCCTAGCGAGCCCTCGGTTCGCTTAGGCTTAGCGGCTCCTCGTGGCGATGAACCGGGAAAGGTCCGATAAATCGATGAAAAACACACCTTCGATGGAAACTGGGGTATCGGGTGATAGCGGACACCCTAACGAACACATCGGTAACCAAATCTTCGGGATCCAAACTAATTAACACTGCGAAAGCGGGCATAAGGACGGAGCCGATAGGAACACGTCCACTCAGCACTGCTACCGCAGCGCCATCCCGCCCGGGGGTGTTATATTGAAAATTAAATAACTGCAAAATCTGCTGAAAAAACATAGCCGATGTGGGCACGCTGGCAGCCACCCTACGCGAAGGCGGGGTCGCTCACAATGCTACTCGCCGCGGTATTTACTTACTCGAAGCTAACCCACGGAGCTCTGGTAGTTTATCGCGCGTATATGTGGGGTGGTAGAGCGCCGCGTGCCCCGACGCACGAGCCAAGATCGCGCACCGACACCCGTCGAATCGTGTCGGGAGTAGAGATGCAAAACTTATGGAAATTTTGAGCAATCGGAAAAAACCTGTTCTTTCACGTTTTTTTCCGAAATTTCGGAAAATATGAAAAAAGAACATTTTTCTTTAGCATATGGCAATAGTTTATTGCCAATTGTCAAAAGCCATAACTCTCACTATATAAATGTAACAGAAGTGAAATGCGTTCTGCCTTTTCACAAACGAATGCAGGGTTTAACAGATCGAAGGCAGGCCAGATGCATCACCGCGAATTCGCTCAGTTCTCTGTGAATTGGTGCGGCTTCCTAGCATTGTTACGGCAGTTAGAAGAAAGAACACTGAAATGTCTCTTCTGTGGCTATTTCGTCGTGGCTTCGACTATGAAAACATTGATCAAAATAGCAAAAAGATGAGTTTTACCTCTTATTCAGAGCCAGTATCACTGGCTTCATCTGTAGCATTCTTCATCATATTGAGATATCCGGGTACAAAAACAAGCTTCTGCACTGTTTCTTTACGCAGCCTGTTCCTACGCGGAGTATAAAGGTTGGCGAAGTCGGACGAGTTCCGCTCACAAGCAGCTGATGATGGTGGAACCTGTAAAATGTTTCGAGCCAGAGGCATCACTGTTTTAGTCGTGCAGATTCCCTCCCACCATTTTGAAGGCGGCATGTGGTTAGCGGAAGCCCATATTCCGGACCTTCTACATATGCCTGCATTGGTCCTGTATTGTGCCAAATCGGAGTACACTTTTCCAACTTGGAGGTTCATGTGCGTACTGTACTCCGAGATCCAGTTAAACGTAGACAAGACTTTTTCTTTAGTCAAATTTTTCCCTTGGTCAAGTAGGTTTGCTGCACAGTGCACGGGATGAACTGTAAACGCTTTTCGTGTCTTTAAGACTTTTTCGGCGAGATATCATTCACTCGGCGAAAGAACAGATCACTGCAGATTCCAGGGAACATCCTCCGCTAGATTGTAAAACAAATTTGTGACGGCGGACAGCAGGGCTCCGTCCTTTCTACAGCTTTGATATCCTTTGCGAGGAGTTCCAGCAAAGTATGGCATGATTTCAATGCGACCCAGAACTCTTCTTAGTCCACAACTACCAGCCTAAAAGTCTTGTCGAACTTCAAGTTTTCCATTATAGCTATTTCCTGCAAGGTCTATGTTTTTTAAGAGGCTTTCAAAGGAGAGACAGACACCACTCACATCTTGCCTTGCTTGGAAGCTTCAGGCTGCAGCTCACACTTTTGCTGTACTTTGATTCCTGCCTTTCGTTGAATGTGGTTAGCAGCACGTGGGTTTTTTCACGTATTTGATTTTATCTTAATCTGCTTGTGCACATCGTGGATTGTGCCAAGAGTAAGGAGATCATTCATCAACAGGTTCAGAGAGTGGGCAGCGCAACGAATGGCTGCAACATGAGGAAATCACTCAATAACGAGAGAACATGTCGCTTTCATATTGCTGGCATTGTCGGTTAGCAGAGCCTTCACCTTTGAGCTACGTAACGATTACATAACAGCACAGATTTCTTCTGTCATTTAGGCCGCAGTATGCCTGCTGGTGCCGGTGTTGATTGACTTAAAAACAAGGGGATGGTGTGCACAGTACAAAGTTTATAACTGACTCTCCTTCATCGTTAGCCCTGCCGTCAGTGACAAGGGTGATGCATGAAGCATTTTCAATAGAATTATTCATGGATACGGTAGCCCCCTTGTACTCAGCGTCGAGCAGTGTACCAGCCAAGCTGCGTCGGCTGGAAAACAGTAAGTTGGAAGCATATATTGACTTTTCCAACGCTTTATCTGCGTTCTTCTGCACTTGAAGTGTCATCGTATCGACCAACTGAATAACCCTTCCAGTCGATGAGGCTGCGCTGCTTACTGCGCTGCTTACTGCGCCATTATTTTTGCTTGAACTGAGACTGCTACATGATGGGTTGCGAGATCGGCTTCGTGATGTCACTTCCTGTCTTGGGTATTTCACGAACTGAGCAGTGTGCTTGCAGCTACCCCGTTTCCCTCCAACGGTCTCGCCGAACGTGAAGTGCATCCGCACGCCGGAAATTGGCAGTACCATTGCAGAATCTGCTTCCACACGGCTTTATATGCGGTCTTCCGCCACAGGTTGCACAAGTGTACCAGGGAAAGTCAAAATTTAACAATAATGGTCACCAAAACATGAGAAACCACACCCGTACGATGAAGCTACGCTGACGCTGGAGCTGACGTTATGTGATGTCGATGGTGAGTGGTCAGCCGTCGTTTGGTGTTTCGGTATCATGTGCGACGTTTCAGTTTCGCCTTCAATGCTGGGAGCTGCCTAAGCTTTATTTCTGTGCGTTTTAAGTGCGATGCACTTCTTAAGCGACCCTGAACCTGCGTCCACCGGCGATGTCCGCATAGCATACCCACGTGGGGGATTGGCCAGGAATCTCCTCGTCTTCCTTGGCAACGGGGGGAGATGGGCGCGCGCTGCCTGGCCGCTGACATGGCACATACCCACGTGGGGGATTGGCCAGGAATCGGGCGTGAGAAGGGCTAATGCACCCGCTTAAAGGAGTACTGACACGAAATTTCAAAGCTGAGATCCGCTCTAGCAATCAAGTACAACGACAACACAAATAGGTGTCTGTGAATAAATGCATCTTTCTTTCTTTGTAGTTGTGTGTGTGTGTGTGATCTCTCTTTCGCGAACATTACCGAACCGCGCAAATTCAACTCGTGCATTCGCACTTTCACATTCTTCCCCTCGGGGAAATGCGGGGAATTTTTTTCCCATTAGAAATTTTGGCCAATTTGTCGAACTGCGCCGAAAAAGAAACAAAAAAGGTATTTTTTCGGATTTTTCCTGTTTTTTTTTCGCACTTCACATCTCAAGTCGGAGGCCTTTCTGGGCCCGCGGCAAGGATCCGAAGGTGGCGAGCCAGCAGTAGGTGCGTACCGCTGAAGGAGTACGGGTCCTCACAATCATGCACGTCACCCTTTCGTTTGACTACGGCAGTGGTATTTGACGACTTCGGCACGCTGGCGAAGTCGGGGTCTCTCACAACGCCATTCGCAGCGGTATGCACAGGGGGGATTAAAAGAGACACGAACGACAGAGCGCACAGCCACCGAGGAATGCTGCACCGTCTGGCTGCAAAGTCAGTAACTTCGCGCATGCGCACTCTTCAATAGCGTTTGAGAGTGCGGTCTACTGTTATGGGAATTGCTTGTTTGAGAAGCGACGCATGGTCGTTTATTTTGAAGCGCCTTTTCACACGGCGTCGCCACTGAGCAGGGTGATTGTTAAACGGCATCATGCCATCTGCAATCAGGGTGCTGGGTGCTGAGCTACCGAATATAGCAGATAACAGGGACTCCCATCCTGCTGAGTGGCCACAGAGCGTAAAAAAAGCGCCTAAAAATAAACGACTACTAAAAAATAAAAGGATAAAAGTGACCCCTAACAACTGGTTATTATTTGTAAGCGTTTGGTCCGGATGGGACGCCTATGTGCAGTAGATCCAGGCTTGGTTGCTTTTTGTGGCGGGTATGGCTTCCGCAAGTGTATAATAGATCGTTTTCGGTGTCGTCTTTGTGTGTCGGTTATAATAACTCGGCATAATATTGTTGTTGGGAGGTTTCATCACTGACATATATTGTGCAACAACTCATTTAAATTTTTTCCGTGCTCATTTCTTGGAATGCTATCATGTTAGGAAGGTGTTCCGCGGCATAGAAACTGAGCGATTACGGTTAGCCTTAAGGGACGTACAATTCTACAGCCACATTGTTGTTTGTGTTCGGGTGGCGTCGTTTTTATGAATGATGATCCGTTTTATAGGGGCAGACTGCAGCATATGCAACTGCAGGGGAGCCTGTATTTTTTTCGTGCGTTGCTCTTAGTCATTTACTTCCTTTTTGAGTGCAACACAGATTGTAGGCGGGCCAGTTTGGTACATAACTT
>JABSTR010003147.1:0-42368 GCA_013339765.2 Haemaphysalis longicornis | reverse complement strand
CAGCACCGTAAAGGCTTCGCCTGCCCTCCTAGCCTCACTAAGCCCTATTACACCCCATTATTGCCCTCTAATTCGTCGAACAACACTTCGAGACTCGCTTCGCTAGATAAGGTTCGCGCGTTAAACGTTGCCAGGTTCAGATTCCATTGGCGGCCTGTCCGGATACAGGGATTCTTAGCACCCTCTGCTTCGTCACAGGTCTGACCACCGCTGTGGTCACTTGCTTCCACCCCGCTGGAGACTGAGGGCCGAGGTAAATTGGCGTATTCATGGGAGGTTGTGGCCGTTACTACAACAGGGTGGCCAATTCTGCTCTGGTGAGGGAGTGCATTGCCGGCAATGGTCGCCGGGATCAGGCCGCACCCCAAGCCCATTTCTGCAATTCCATCAATACGCGGATTTTTTTTCTTTATATCGGGTGGGAATTGTCCGGCACCGAGATTCGAACCACGGTCCTTCTTCACGCGAGGCGGGTGTTCTACCTCTACGCCATCGCTGCCATCCAAGCAGGTTTCGTAAAGGTTATTCCACAATGGACCATATTCCCACGATCAATCAGGTGATAGAGAAGTGCTGCACTAAGTATACTGAACCCCTATGTATATGCTTCATAGATTTGATAAAGAAAGCATTTGACTCGGTCGAAACCCTAGCAGTCATTCAGGCATTACGGAACCAGGGGGTAGATGAGCATTATGTAAGAAATACTAGAGGATAGTTACAATGGGTCTACAGCTACCATCATCCTCCATAAGGAGAAGCAGTAAAATACCTATAAAGAAGGTTGTCAGACAAGGAGACACATCTCTCCAATGTTATTCACAGCATGTTTTCAGAAGAAGTATTCAGAACATTGGATTGGGAACAGGTGGAAGTAAGGTTAATGGACAATACCTCAGTAACCTCAGATTTTGCTGATGGGTGCCTGCTAAGTAACTGGGGGCGAATTGCAAAGCATGCTTTCCGCACTGGGCGAAAGAGTAGAACCAGGGGCCTGAAAATTAATATGCAGAAAACTAAAGTAATGATGAATAACCTAGGGACAGCACAGCGGTTTGAGATAGGTGGCGAGGCAGGGGAAGTGGTAAGCGAATATTCTACTTAGGCCAAGTTGTGACCCAGATCCCAACCATGAGGCAGAGATAATTAGAAGGATCAGAATGGGGTGGGGCGCATATGGCAGACATTCTCAGATAATGAATAGCAGACTACCATTGTCGCTGAAGAAGAAAGTGTATAGACAGCTGTGCATCATACCGGTACTCACCTAAAGGGACAGAAACTGGAGGCTCACTAAGAATTTCAACTTAAATTGAGAACGACTCAGCGGGCATGGAGCGGAAATGATAGGTGTAACATTAAGGGACAAGAAGAGAGCGGAGTGGGTTAGCGAGCAAACTGGTCTTAAAGACATATTAGCAAAAATTAAGAAGAAGAAAAGGACGTGGGCAGGGCAAGTAATGCGAAGGCAAGATAAGGCTGGTCATTAAGGGTAACAGAGTGGATCCCTAGAGAAGGCAGGCGTTGCAGGGGGCGGCATAAAGTTAGATGGGCAGATGAGACCAAGAAGTTTGCGGGGATAAATTGGTCACAGTTGGGACAGGCCGATGTAATTGGAGAATAATGCGAGAGGCCTTTGCCCTGAGTTGGCGTAGATAGGGTGGTGATGATGATGATGATGATGATGAACAAGGAAATTAATGAAAAAACGACATTACGGTGAGCAACCGAGCTTCCGGGATCAAGGGCAAATTCGAACTACGTTCGACCATTTATTACGTCATGTTGGGAGCGACTTAACCAATGAAAGCATCGCACGTAGTTGTGAAACGTTATCTGGCTCAGTCTACATTCATTCCACGCAACCGTCAACCTAGGTGGCCTTCCAAACCATACCCGGAAGATTCGAAAACTAAAACCCCTGGGTGTTATTGAATGACTGGGATCTAATGGTGGCGAACGAGAGGCTGGAAGAGATTTGGTTGAATTGCACACCGGCGCCGTGCTTATAAGGCCTGCTAGAACTTTATCTTCCATATATTTGAGTAATACACGGAGGCAAAATCATCGAATGTTTCTTACAAAAGTGATCTTCTTTGGCAGGTTACGAGTTCATATTATTCTTCAATTTAAATATAAGATATCGAGGCTCTTCTTCACAAAAGATGGGTTGCTTTTCTATTGTGAGCATTTTCAGTGACAAAAATACGGTTACGACTGCTGGTGAATCCTTTCTTTGTAGGCCCCAAAGACTGGTTAAAAAAAATAGCAAGGCATTGTGATGTTCATGTTTGAAGAAAATACACTCATCATCCAAGAACAAGGGATGTGATAGCTGAAAATGGGACTGTATCTTTATCGGAGGGGCAGGGGACTACTAATTTGTGAGAACCATATACTTTACGATAAAGCAGTTTGAAGTCTCACGTTCGGAACGTGCTTCGTGACACAGGCAGAAAGTGAAGCAAATGCAATTTGAATCAACCAACGAAAAAAGTGCTATGGAAATACAGCTGTTTTTTTTATGCCGCCAGAAACAATGAAGCAATAAAGCTGCAGAAAACTCCCTTGAGGTTAAAGGAGCCTGCCGAATGGGTTTGATGAATTTTCCCCCGACATTAGTTCATAAATATTATGAACCACTAAAGTGGTAAGGTTAGAGGTAATGATACCCTTCGCTGGGTTCTCCACAGAAATAAAAGGGCGAGCTTCTAGCAAACCACAAAAACACGCGTGTTCACTGAATTTTAGCAACTTTAATTGCACAAACGCATCTTAAAAATCACCACAAAGTCCGGTATAAGTTTATTTTAATCCATCCAGATAAGGCCGGTATGCAGTTTCTATGGCATTAGGCCACGAAATTGAATCTGGAGTAGAAATTTCCCTTGGCAGAGCCATCAAAATTCTCCATGCAATTTGAAGACCGCCTGTAGATGAAAAGGAATTGTGCGCATTATCAAACCAGAAAAACGCGCATGCCGTACTTGTCACATTTTGACTAACATAAGCAAGGACGTTGCTGCTTCCATCTAGTTTCCTCCCCTTCCCTTATCGTTGCATTTTTGCTTTTATTCGGAAAGATGCGAAAATCTGATTTCCTGTGAATAGTTTATTTTAAAAAAACAGTGATGATTTGTTGCATAATATCTGTTGTGATATTTGAAATTTTTGAAAACATGAAATCATTTTTTTATAATTTTGGCAACATAACCTTACTGACTATACGTCGGCAAATTGGCATGGCTCACTCAACGGACTCCCAATTTTTTTTTCGCCTAATCATTCACTGAAACTAAGACTCAATGACTCAATGCTCAGCAGCACATCTGCGCTCAATCAAACTCAAACTCACAGAGCACAAAACTAGGAACTCACTCGGAATCAAACTCAAAATGTACTCAGAACTCAAAATCTACTTAAAACTAAAATATACTCAAGCTCAAACAGTACTCAGTACTCAAAATATACTCAACCTCAAAATTACTCAAACTCGAAATGTACTCAAACTCAAAATGCACTCAATACTCAAAATTTACTCAAAATGTACTCAAACGCAAAATATACTCATAGCTCAAAGTGTACTCAAAACTCAAAATGTACTCAAACTCAAAATGGCTCAAACTCAAAATGTATTCATAACTCAGAATGTACTCAAACTCAAATGTACTCAAACTAGAATGTACACAAACTCAAATTTTACTCAGTAATCAAAATGTAGTCAAACCAAAATGTTCTCACACTCAAAATGAACTCAAAACTCAAATGAACTCAGACTCAAATGGACTGAAAACTTAAAAAGATTTGAGAACTCATGGACTCACAACTCCCTCGTGCTAGAAATGTACTCCGGCTCAGATGGACTAATATTTTATTAGCATTCAGTTTTAAAATTTACGCCTGGTAAAAATATTAAAGGGGCTAATTCGTGAGCTCAAAACTGTTGCATTCGGTCCGGCATGACACCGTACTACTATGTGGCCAGAAACAATTTTTGTTGCAGATTTATTACAACTATACGTGCTGGCCTTGACGACTAGCGCTGGTAACAAGCAATTGCACGTATACATTGGATACCAACCTTTTCTGTAGGCTCCATGTTCGTGTTCATGACAGAGGCGGGCAGACTTAATGGTGTGCTGGGCCCTGATCCGAAACGAACAAGATTGGTGAACGGGACGTGCGCTCACGATCATTTCATTTACGTCGAAGTTGTTCAGGGTTATGGTTCTGTGTATTCTAGCGTTGAATCCCGAAAAACGCCTTGTTCAAAGCGAACTGTCCCCGCAAATCTGTGAAGCGCGAGGCTTCATTGAATATGCCTTTGCTTTTTAATGCGTAGCATTCTTTGCCTCGTACATTCGTCGCATTCTTTGCCTTGTCCCTCGGCCAGGATGGTGTAACACCCTGCATTTCACCCAAAACGCAGAAACACGGAAGTTCAACCTGTAATCATTATAAAACCGCAAATGCAGATAATTCATCAAACGAAAAAAAAAACTACAAAAAATACGAAAAATATCGAATTGGGGAAACGTGTAACGCGGGAGTCATGAATAACCACAGATTGGGTTAAAATCCAAGTGATCTCCCGCTACGGCATGTGGGGTAGGAAAATTGAAGGTCTGAAGGAGATAAATCGTGTGGGGCAACCAAACATTCTTCGTGGTCCTATCATAACTTTGTGATCGAGATCATAATAAAGGTTTGACTTCACACTTATGACCCGTAGGCGTATGGGATTTAAAATAAATATTTCTATTAGGGAAATAAGCCGGTGAAATAAGAAATACATCCTCGCGTATCTGACATAGCCACGGTAAATCATACAAAATTTAAATTTCATTGGGATGTTTCTAGTGCGTCCCCGCACCGAATTTAAATCTCGGTGCGGGAATTCGCGTGGGACAAAAATTGCTTCCTTTTTTGATCTTGAAACAGTCATGGTGAGTCATAGATTTGCTTAACTTCAAAGTTATGCGCTAGGGATTGCGAGGTGCAAATTGAAGGTCTCAATGAGGAAATCACGTGAGACAAATAAAAATTCCTCCTGGTCATAATCATGAATAGTCATGGGGAGTCATCGATTGGGTTAAAAATCAGTGATGCCCCAGCGATGTATGGGGTATCAAATTGAAAGTCTTGATGAAGGGAATCACTTCGGACAAATAACAGATGCCTCTCGTTATCCCCATGCGATAGTCATAGCAAGTAGTTAATTCTATTAAAAGTCAAAGTCCGGCAAGCGTAGGTTGAATCAAATAAAGGTTTCTATGAATAAAATCATGTGGGGCAGATAAAAAGGAATCGTGCTTTATCAGTGCTAGTTAGGACTAAACTGCGAAACTTCATCGCAGATGCCAGAACGGTAGCACAAAATGAAGTGTGGCGTCAAAGGGAATGCTTTGAGGGAGAAAATTTAAACCGGGCAATGACCGCATCGTAAGACCATTATGTGCACTCACTTCATAAGTAAAAATTCGGAGTTGTGTCGTAAGCTCATCGGGGCTGTACAATATTGGTTTCCGTGTCTGGATTCGCGTGTAGCTAAAGCAAACAGATGCTACTTAGTAATGGCAAGTTCAGTCTTGAAGGACGGCAATATTGTAAGCGCGAAGGTCCGAGGCATTGTTTCGTTTATTTCACTTCCACGTTATCCCCATCATCAAACACTTCGAGGAACACTTTGTCTTCTTCTGTACTGACCTCATCATCATTGGTTCTACGTAGACCCGTGTGCGGAGGCAGCTCTGTCGTATAATAAACGTCCTTCTTCACCAAGTACCCAAGGCCTTTACAATATTCAAAACCCTCACATGGGGCTTCAAAGGGATCAATCGTGCTTGTGGCATTTGACCAGGCCATCATAAAACATGGCTTGGTCGACACCTTGCGGCTCGCAATGTCTAGAAAAAAGCCCGCGTAGCCACCAAAACAACGCTGGTGAACAGCCACTGGGCAAGATGGAAATGGAAATCGGGGAAACTTTTTTAATGTCTGGATGGCCAACATCCGCAGCCAAGCACTGCTCACTGTACCCTCATCTATAATTGTGTAGACTAGAATTTTGCCTCGTCGGCCATTTTCTAACGATCGAGACACCACCTGGCGGGCATTTCGTGGGGACGGCGGGGCGAGCAGATGGCGTCGGAGTAGTACCACATTGTTGCTCCGTGCCGCGTGTGGATATCAGACGTCCCAGGCAGCATCGAAAATCGGTAAGTATCATTTATTCGGGACGTCAGAAGCGCCAAGTTCAACGGGGCTTTAAGGAGCGTTCCGAGCATCCGAGAGCTGTCAGATTTGCCAACAAATTCTGTCCCCAACCCGCTAAGGCGCGGGCCCCTCTACTAGTGCTTTGTCCTGGGGGGGGGTTGCCTGTGAGGCTATGTTTAACCGTGCAAGCAGGACGCCCCACTTTTCATCCCCTTTGTTAATTTTGGGCAGGTAGCCGTCATTGCCATTGTTTACTTGGCAATGTGCAGGGGCTACTCGTCCTGGCGTGATCGCCGTCATTGTTGTGTTGAAACAATCAGTGTTATAGCAAAGCGATCGTGCAACAAACGTGTGAAGTGCACCACGACAAAAGAAGTGTCTGCCTGTGCGGAATTTATTCGCTGCACAAATTTCTGCGTCCCTTGAGTGCCGCCGCGAATTGGTCGCCGTGATGAATCGGAAAGACTTCGAATCCAAGCAAATTTGCCAGAATACGTGCGGTCGTACGCTGCTTTTGGAAGCACTGTTTATTCACCCTCATGTTATCAATCCCTATCGCACGTTTTGTTCTCTGGAGGTATGTTCTGTTCATGTCATCGACGGGAAGGCGACAAAAATCATCCGGAAACCTAGGCTCGGGCATTGAGTATGAAACTGTTGAGCTGAAAGCGAAATAAAAGCGTCGCCGTTGCGCAGAACGCCCAGTAGGGTCAGGAAATAGCTGTTCGCGGTTTCCACACGCCGCTGAAATGACAAAATTCTTCTAAGCACGCAAACGACCATGAAATCTTGGTGTATCAAAAAGTTGCCCCTGTTTAGCACAAGTCAATTGTGTGATGAGATACGGCAAATATTTTACTTTGTGAGCATGTGCGTCTAGACCTGCAAAGTTAAAATGGTATTTCATGGCCTTGTTTTAACAACCTAATACTTATATGAGGTATGGAGCGCGCACCGACAGCAGGAAGCCATGCTTACAAATTTGCATTATCGCGCGCGCAATCGAAGGCATTTGGTGATTGCGCCAACCCACTTACTTCTTAGCGTATACGTAGGAGGCATATCAGCCCAATAGTTCCTAAGTTTACTTGACTGGTCATTATTATTACTCAGTGCCCGGATTTCTGATGGTTGCATCTCATCCACTTTCCTTCATGGATGCAATATTTTGATACCCAACACGACCTACCTGCATCACTTTGAATGTTAACCCATTCATTCACTAGCCATGGCCATATTGTGATGATAAGAAGAACGCATTTCTTTTTTTATTGTTTATTTCTTTATTTTCACTCCGTCGATGACTCACCACGACTATCACATAATTACAAGCAGAAAACACCTTTTCATACTTGTACCGCGTTATTCCCCTCAATGAGGCAATTAATTTGATAATACCTCACAAACCCCAAACAGGATCATCTGAAGTTTTTAATCAAATCTGACTAATCATGATCCTCATGAATGTAAGCAGGCAGCACTATTTATGTGCCCACGTGATTCGCCTATTTAAAAACTGTTGTATTTGATACCCCATTTTCAAAAACTCACCATGAAGTTGCCCCATTGTGTGACTCACTATGACTATCTCATAATTTTAAACACGAAGCTTTTATTATTTGTCCCACGTGATTCCACTCATCAAGATCGCAAATTTGACACCCTACATGCCCGAGCGGGGTGACTTCGAATTTTAACCCAATATAAGACTCGCCATGAGTGTAACCTGGACCATTTTTCTATTCTCCTACGTTATTTCCCCTCATCGATACCAAATATTTGATACCCAACACATCCAAGTGGCATCACGTTGAAGGTTGACAGTGACTAACCATGTTGGACTAACCACGTTGACAATGGCTAACCATGAGTATCTCATGATTAACCAATACCGCATGTGATTTCCCATGGTTATCCCATGTGGTTTCCCTAATAATAACCTTCAATTTGATTCCCCGCACAACCTAGTGGCATCATTTGGAATTTTAACCCCACTTATGACCTTGTAGTATTGACTATATCATATGATAAAAATCAGAAAGCATTTTTGCATTTCTCCCGCCGTGATTCCCTTCATCGAGATCTTATTATCATACTCTATATGACCTAGCGCTATGAATTTCAATTTTAACTCAATCTATGACTAGACATGACTAGGCCAAAATGTAAACATAACGCATTTCTTGTCTTACGTGATTCGCCTCATCTAGACCTTGAATTAATTCCCCAAACGCCCTCGTGGCATGATTTGAATTTTATCCCAATATATGACTTATTATGAATATCTGATGACTATAAACAGCAAGCATTTTTTTATGTACTTCGTTTGATTCCGATAATTGGGACCTTCAACTTGACCCGCCGCGGTGGCTCAGTGGCTAAGGCGTTGTGCTGCTGTGCACGAGGTCACGGGTTCAATTCCCGGCTTGCGGCAGCCGCTTTTCTGATGGAGGCGAAAAGCAAAAACGCCGTGTTTTGTTCGAGATTTCGGCGCAGTTGGGTGTTAAAGATCCCCAGGTGGTCAAAATTAATCCGGAGCCCTCCACTACGGCGCGCCTCATCGCCTGCGTTGCATCGGCGCGTTTAAACCCTACAATCAGTGTCAGGGACCTTCAACCTAATACCTCACGCCTTAGTGACGTCTGTTTGAATATTTACGCAATCTATCTCATAACGCTGTCATTATTCTTTCTAAACGGGCGTGGCCCAATCGGTTCCGTTGACAACTCATTTGAAAACAGCGGAGGGGACAGCCGCCGCCCCTTAACCCCGTGCTCACCTCTTCTTTTTTCACCCTAGCAAATCAAACTGTTACCAGAAGCAGGCGAACAACCAGCACGAAAGAGCGCCGTGTGCTTTCCCACCACCCTCTTCTACCTTCTTAGAGGATTCATAAAGAAGAAAAGTGTTGCTAAAACGTTTTTTTATCACCTCACCAGTCGAATATTATGGCGACACGCCAAGCCGCCAAATCAGACCTCCCCTCCGCATTCTTCCCGACAAACCGATCATGCGCATCGCGAAAGCTGCCATACCTGCCGCTAACCTAAAGGCGACCCAAAGCGGCATATGCAACTTACCCAACCAAATGTGCCGCTTGGGTACTCATATGTACTCAGTACTCAAAATGTACTCAAACTCGAAATGTACTCAAAACTCAAAATGTACTCAAACTCGAAATGCACTCAGAACTCAGTCCTGATACTCAATATGTACTCAGACTGAAAATGTACTCAAAACTCACAAAATCTCAAACTCATCATGCTACACTATCCTTGCGCTCACTCAAACTCACGTGTGAGTTTGAGTCCAAATAATGAGTGAGTGGACTAATGAGTGAGTCCGCCGACCTCTGCGTGTCAAATCCGAGTATTGTCTTAAGTTGGCTGAAAGGACATGTTGCAGTCTCTATATCTAAAAAACAATTTTATTTGCTCGTCCTGAAATGATGTCACCACAGGTGAAAGTGTAGCCATTTACGTATATGAGTACTTCTCCGCCGTCCTCGACCTTCAATCACAGAACTATCAACAAAAAGCATAGAAAGCGGTTTTGCAACGCTGTTTAAAGGCACAGTGGAGGCTGTCATATACCAAGTGCGAGTTCCCGCATACCACTGTGTATTGATGCTATGGAAGGCATTCGTTTTAAAAGCTGTCGCCACAAGCACAAATGTCAGCTTTATATTTGGCCTGGATTTTATTAGCAACGGCTCGGGTTCTCAAAAGAATGACTATGATTTTTTGCTACTTCACGTTTCCTCAAGATATTTTCCTCTCATCCCCCAGAATTTCTGTCACTTCTTCCCCTTCGATTGGTCATGTCCCCAGAAATTGTCAAACCACTTCCAGGTGTTTATTGCTTGAATATTGATGATTATTGCGAACATTTTTTCTTCTGCGTGACACAGCACCTACTGCTAACAAATTATTATAAAAACAAAAATGAGGTGAACGTTAACAATGCTGCGTACCAAAGTACCAAAGTAAAGTTTTGCTTCATACAAAAGCCTGCTGTTTATTGGGGTGTGAAAATTTGAAAAAAACGCCTTAGGTGAGTGCACTACTTTATAAATAATAAATGACCCCGAAAACGACGCTTTCTGCTTTGTTTTCTGTCGTATTTTTTTGTCAACTAATGGTCACGTGAGGCGGTCTTATCTGTTTTCAAAGTGAAACGCGTATTCGCTGCTTTATATTGTATGCGGCACAGGCAATACTGTTTAAAAGAAATAGGACAATGCTTTTTCATGTTAACAAACTAGAATAATCTGAAATAGAAGAATATATAGACATTTTTGAATGCTTTGCCTGTGTGTGTGAAATGTTTAGTTCATTGCCACCCACTGTGCGTTCCGATACACATTTATTCTTTGAAGGGATCTGCGTCGTTATTGGATGCTTGACATCAGGAGGATGTATTAGATATATTAAAAATAAATAATACTCAAGTCACCTACCAAAAACAAAACTCGTGTCTTCCGCCGTCTACACGTCCTAAAAGCCAACTTCAGGCTCCTACCGCAAAGGGTGAAGGTGGAGGACATTCACAGCAGCCACATTGACAAAGAAGCCACAGTTACCTATGCTTCCAGCATTCCCGTTATTCTACAGCAACACTGAGACTCCCATCATTTCCCGGGTCGCCTAACGAATATATTGTAATGGCTACGACACCTCGAGTGAGTTTTGTGCATTTACCTGTAGGACAACTAAACACAAAGGCAAGAGTGCTTTTTTCTCTTGATCACTCAGCAAACATTTCTTTACGGGAACCACAAGCACGGCCCCTGACGACATGGGCATTTACCAAGGCGGAGTGTTTGAAAACGTCCGGGACTTTGTATGCAAGTTGCAGTCGCAGGACATGCTGCAGACCCATACGCCGAACGCCAACGAAGGAGTACTTCTACCGGAATAGCAAATGTAGGACCCGTTTGGGATGACAATCCGTTACTGCTGGAAAGGAAGAAGCTTTCCTTTTTGGTGCGAGAGGAAAGAAACAGTTTTTTTCGTCGTTTTTTAAATATCCTGCTAAGGCTGTGGTACTGGCGTCTGACGCAGCTGCAATGATAATGACAGCAAAAATTGAACAAGCGCGCAGGACCGGCCTAAACACGCTCGTACGAAAATTACCGACGGCGCTATGTCCCTTAGGCACTAAAAAAACGATCTATCAGTGGTAAGGAAAAAGCTGCGGGAAGTTTTCCTTATGACCCACAACCTAAAATCTTATTGCTAAACGTTTCATGCGGAAATGAGTTCACGCTTTGGGGATTTATAAGCCGAGGGTACCCAGATGCATGGTTACCGATTGTTTTAAGAGATATTCAAAAAGGCGAAGGGATCAACTGGTTGTCATAAATAGCGAATATAAAAGCTAAATACGCATTCCCGCAATTCTCGAACTCACTTAACTAACCAGGTAAATCTGTATAAATGGGGATCACTAAGCTGACATTCCGAATTCATTCGGTGTCGCTCTTGTGTTCGCGTGGTCGTGCAGTCTATAGCTAGCACAGCCTAGGACGGCTAGGTTCCGCTGTCTTACCGTTCGAAAGATATTTCTCTGTTTTCTTTCAGCCAATGCACGGCCGGGCTGCAGCGGCGGTGGGCCGCTCTATGCCGGCCGTGGCCGACACTGCTGTGGTCCGGTTCCGGGCCCCACAAATTCCAGGTAACGGCTGGCAGAATGTCTGGTTTTACTCTTTGTAGACCCACGTGTGTTAATTCAAGGGCCATCGCATGGGCGTTTTGGGTGTCGTTTAAAGCTTTGCTTTCTGAACACTACACAGCGTGGATTGGAGCCATATTCTTTCTTTGAGATGTGCACGCAAGGGCATGCCCTGGCATTGGTGGTCAAATTAATGGCGGGTATTAGTGTTTACCAAGCAAAAAGAATGGGAGGTAAAACTCTTCAGTGAATACGACCTTCAGCCAGCCAATGACATTCCCACCCCTTGCCAAATCATAGACAATTTCAAGTAACAAAAACACCAGAAGCGGGATCCCCTTTTTTGATTAAATATTACCAGGTTGGACCGCGCCTTTCTCCTTTGTTTGGCGTGTTATCTTCTCGCAAGTCATATTACATAAGATGTGGTATTGCTTTATGTTGTAAACATTTAAGGTTGGATTAGCGTTTGAGATTCTTGGACATTGTGCGTACGCGAGGTGAGTTTGTGATCGAGTTAAGGGGACATAAAAATGCGCAGGGTAAGCAGCTTTTACATTACGTCCTGCCTTGTGGTCCTGCTAATAATGTACTATAATAAAGTCCTGCCTTCTACAATTCTGGCGTACCCAACAAACGAGATGTAGCGAAGGCTGTGTCATAACTTGAGTTCATAAAGATCTCAGAGCGCGAAAAGTGTTTATAGTCGCCAATTAGGGCAGACACGCGTGGTCATGCGGCGAAACATTGCAGGAAGATAAATAACTCAAGTAAAGTAAGATTCAGATGCAGATGCCATCAGATGCCATTAAAAAACAAATTGTGATGATAGACGTTAAGAGGAAAACGCATGCTTAGTCAGCTCGCAATCAATGGTACTTGTAATTTTCCCTCTACGCATGCCTCGCGTACAACAATACATGTGGCGAAGTAAGAGGTGGTGTCTATTAAAACTTTTCAAACCTTTCGGCGGGCGCCTCCTGTTAACAGAGTAATGTTAGTTTGCGCACGCATGGTCATGACATAAATGAATTGAGGCCACATGAAAGAGCGCTGTAGAAATCGTTTTTCATAAAAAATATTTATGATAGCATGCATGTTCCTTCCTCCATTTGGCGGTGTGCTATGCCAGCAAGAGACACGGCAAATGGTTTGTGGGGTCCCGTTTTATTTCTAGCACACCTCCGAGTGTCAATAGCATATATATCTGTGAAATACCATGCACACGCGCAGTCAATGGTGAAAACAACTATTATAAACTCGCACAACGGGTACGCCTGGCACTTCAATATGAATATTTAGCATCAGATGTGTGTTATTCAAGCGATTTTGACGAAGACGCTAACCGCAAAAGATATAGCGAAGGTTGCAGTGGTCTTGCTTTAAAATGCGAAAATTCCCAGCCGCCGAGATTAGCATTGATATGGTAATAGGTAGCGCATTGTGCGGGGTCAAGTTGTGAACAATTTGCAGAGGAACAAAAAGCCCGAAATGAGTACCTTTTATTTTAAAATATTTAGCATGGTTTGCTAGTTACTCACTCAAGAATATGTATGACTTCTTCCACAACCAAGCAATTTGCTAAAAGTTGCGGCATCGTTTTGAGTTTTTAGCGACATGGCGTCACAATGGTTGATGGTGCTTTAAGAGGGCACCAATGTGTGGGTCAAGTGACCAAAAATTGAAGAAAAACAAGCAAGCAGGATGGACGAGACGCTGGTATTTTGAATATGTGGCGGTGAGGTTGTTAAAACATTGCGCCATGTGTGCGACGCCCACTCAAACTGCAGGATTGCGGAACTGTTTGCCACACATTTACCATACTGGAAACGTTTTAGGTGTAAGAAAAACATACTGGTGGATTAATAATAATATGTAAGGTTGCCTAAACTGCACGTAAAAATATCTTTCAAGGGATGCATATTTTATAAGGTGAAGCCGTCTTTAAGAATACTGGTGGTGAATTTGGTTTTTATAAGCTGTTTTTTTTACAATGTGCTGGACCTGAATCACTGCACACAACAGCGGGTGCCCGCTTAGACAAATAGGTTCAAGTATTCAGGTAATTGAAATTATTGCAAAACAAACATGTTGGTAAAAAGCCACTCAGACCGCTCCACTGCTTAACGTGTAATATACACCTGTGTATATTGCACACTGTCGCAATTTGTCCCGAATCGTGAACGTGGAGGGTCGCGGTACCCTCCAGCGTGCTGATGGGACGGTGACTGACGCGAGAGCGTGGCTGGACTCGTCGGTCTTTATCACCAGCCACACACAATGTTGCCCACCGAGACTGGTGGGGCACTGAAACCCAAGCAAAAAACGAAGATTTGGGTCGGGGGCGCACACACTAGCCCCGTCACCCACAAGTTTTTGTCAAACAGAAAACAAACACAAAACTACACTGTTGCTCCGCCGAATAGCGGTCCGGCGGTATCCACAGTCTCGCACTTCGCCTGACCGCAGTGTTAATGTAGGTGCCGCCTGTGCCACTCTTGCACCGTCCATCAGTCTTGCAGGTGGAAGCGGACTTTCAAATGGCGCCACAGTAGCGCAAGTAGCACCAGCCTCTGGTCCTTCGGTGAGAGCGACGGTGTAGTGTAGTTGCTTGCTCCCCTGCGAGTTGGCTTCGTGAAGGGGCGGCTGAGGTTGACATGCGAGGCATACATGGTCAGCACCAGGTGCCTGGCTCTCTCTTCCAACACGTCGGACGAGCAGCGACGACGCACTGCAAGAGGACCACGTGCTGACGGACCAGGGGGGAGCAGGACAGAAGTTCCCCGAGGAGACCGGAGCCCCACACTCCGGCAAAGTTCCAGGCCGGCAACCTCGATCAGCAGATAGCTTATCCTTGAGCTGCTTCAGGAGCGCTGAGGACCGGTGATCAGGATGCAACACGTCCAAGAGCCTCTTCAATATGGCCCAACAGGAGCTCGCAGGGGGCACGGCCAGTGACGTTCGTGGGGTGTGGTCAGGTACAGGAACAGCCCGTGCGACATGCGTCCGAAATCCCAGACTCGTTGTTATTGAGCTTGTCTATGACAGTCTGAACCAACCGCTCGGCAGCACTGTTAATGCAGCGTGGTATGGCGGCGGAACCATCAGCCGACGTATTCCGTTCTTCGTCAGGCAGGCCAAGTATTCCTTCTGGCGAAAGAGGGTCCATTGCCGAACACAATGACGTCCGGCAACAACTAGGCGGCGAAGACTTGCCGCAGCTCCGCAGTGGTTGCTCCTGCCGAGAGAGTGGTTACTGGTGGTGCCTCTACCCACTTGGAGAAGGCGTCTACCACCACCAGAAAGTACTGGCCCTTGAAGGGGCCTCCGAAATCTATCTGTTGGTGGGACCACGGTTAATCGGGAACGGCCACGGGGTTGTGAGCTCCAATGACGTCAGGCTCTCTGGTTCTCCTGGCAGATTGTCCTTGGTCGTGGTTAACGCCAAGCCACAAAACGTGGTACGGGGCCAAAATCTTGGTCTTGTCCATGCCTGGATGACCCGCGTGCAGAAACTGGACCCTGGACCACAGGTTCTGTGGAATCAACAACCTGGAACCCCCCAGCAGGCAGCACTCCTGCATGCTCAGCTCGGCGGCCTTATGGCTTGACGTCCGCTATGCCAGTTCCCATCGGGACACCGCCTTCACCACTTGCGACCGGACTGGGTCCCGGCTTATCGCCTGTGAAACTGACAATCTGTACTGCATTCCCTGGTAAGTGTGCTCCAGCATGAACACTTCGGAAGGCTGAAGAACCGCAACAGGCACCCCAGCAGGTACAGTCGGCTCAGGGCATCATCAGGTGCCAGGTCCTTTGCCGGACGGTAGACCTGCGTATAGTTGTACGCCGCAAGCCTCATGGCCTAGTGCACCACTCGAGGTTATGCCTGCACTGGAACCGCTTTGTCCCAGCAGCGGCTTGTGGATCGTGACCGCCTCGTACTTATAGCTCCATAGGCACTGGTGGAAGTGCTCGACCCCAAAACATGAGGGCAAGCCCTTCCTTATCCAGCTGAATGCACCGCTGTTTTGCAGCCTGAAGCCGGCAGGACGCAAACGACACAGGGCGCTCTGGCCATTCTTCTCCCGGTGGGCCAGGGCAGCTCCCACAACGCGCGGCGACACATCTACTGTAAGGACAACAGGCTTGGCCGGATCGAAGTGCAGCAGCACTGATGCCTTGGGGATGAGCACCCTGCTGTGCTGGAAGGCCACGTCCTGTTCTTTTCCAGGACCACGGCTGTCCATCTCGAAGCGGAAAAATAAGCGGCTGTAGATGCGACGAGACGTTGGCAGGTATCTCCTGTAGACGTTAATGAGGTTGGAGTAACTCTGCAGCTCCTCCTTGTTACGGTGCTTCGGCACCTTGAGCACAGCCTCAGTTTTGCGGGGTGCCGGGGCCAGGCCGGCCTGGGAAATGACGTGGCCCAGGTACTCAAGGCTAGGGGCCAAGAAAATGCATTTCTCCAGCTTGAGCTTCGTCCCGGCATCCTGCAATCGTTCCGGGACATTGTGTGCAGGTTCTGCAGGTGGTCCTCGTCGTCTGTACCGGTCACCAGGATGTCGTCAAAGTACACCGCCACGTGCCTTATGCCGCGAACAGGTTGTCCATCTCCCACTGGAAAATGGGAGGGGCTGAGGAAATCCCAAACAATAGGCGCGTGTACTGTTTGAAAAAGCCCCAACCCCCAGCATTGTCAGTATGGTGACATACTTCGTGGACGACTCTGGAGCTGCAGCAGCTGGCAAGCATCTCTGTGGTCGAGTTTTGCGATCTCCTGTCCCCCGGAAAACGGCGAACAGAGTTCTTCAAAACTGGGCAATGGGTACTTGTGGACCGTAGCGACGTGGCTGAATGTGACCTTGAGGTCCCCGCAGATCGTAACACTGCCGTCTTGCTTAAGGACTGGCAAAATGGGAGCGGCCCACAACGATGACTTGTGGGCCGCTCTCAAGGAGCAGCTGTTGCAACTCCTGGGTGCCCCATGCTGCAAAGAAAACGCCAGCGTGCGCGGTTTAAAAAAACCGTGGTAGGGCTTCTTCTGAGACAGGAATGCTCAGCGCCGCGCTGGTAAATCCGCCGATCTCGGGGTGAAACAGGTCCCTCGAACTTGTTCAGGAGGCTCGGGATGTCTTCCACCACATGTACTACTTTCTGGTATTCCGGCAGCCGCACGCCCAAAGCCTGCATCCAGTTCCGGCCCAGCAGCGTCGGTGACGATTCCTTGGTCAAGCACATGGGCAGGGTGGCCTCCCTGTCGCCAAGAAGAACGTTGATTTGGCTTGACCCTCGACCTAGGCAAGCTGTCCAGAGTAGCTGGGCAGCATGACGCCCGACGCCTCATGGACACGCCAGGGAAGGTGTGTTTGAAGACTCTCCAGCCACGACCGACACGCTGGTTCCTGTGTCCAGCACTATAGATATGGTTTGCCCGTAGATGTTTCGGTGAGCATTTACGGTGGTACAGACAACTGATGTACGTTCGTGTGCCACCAGTAAAAATCTGCGGGTCTTCGGCCACGACGTGAAGCCTAGCCGTTGCACCCGAAGCTGCGGCCGCACGCCCCCTCTGCCTAATCTTGCGCCGGCTCTCTTCCGTGGGCTTGCCGGAACACATGCTTGCCCCCGGCTGCTGCTTGCTTCCTTTCGCCGTCCCTCCTCGGCACTCCCGAGAAATCTGCGCAGTTTTCCACATGTGGAGCACTGCGCTTTCGCGAACTGGCACTGTGAGAGTGGGTGGTCACCACCACAATGACTGCACCTGCCATGCCGTTTCTCCATCTTGTTCACAGCCTCTCCGTCGATGGTTAGCTGGCCGCAGGTGCTATCTCGCCCGCGTCCCTTAGCCGAAGCATCCATAGCCAGCGCTGCCTTCACGGCGTCATCCAGAGAGGGGTCAGGAAGCTCCAGTACGCATCTGCATGGCGGGGTTGTTGATGCCACAGAAGAAACGGTCCCGGAGCAGCGATTCCCGCTGCTCCGGGACCGTTAACCAAGGAGATCTGCGGCTTCCAGTTGGTTGTGCACTTTAACAAGACTCCTCCTAGTCTTTTTGTCTCTTGGCCACTATAAGAGCTGCAGACTATGTATAACGCCGGCGCTATTCAGACATTAAAAAGAACCTTATGTGTTAAAACAGGTACGCCACTTAGAACGCGCAGGCGCATAAAAATGGCGCGGCCCACGGTGGAGTGTGAGGTAGCAAATTGTGCACACTTAGGATAAAATCCCTCGAAAACATTTCCATAAACAATTTTCTTGGGAAAAGAACGTCCGAGGCATTCAGGTACCCTTTATACGGTGGGAATTTGGAATCTGTTCAGCCAAAAAGAATTATAATGTGAACAAGCATGCGGTCTAAGCCAACAAACGCCTTCCTAATTGAACAAAGGGGAAAAATAAAGGAAGCGCACTCTACCGCGTAAGACATAGAAATAATTAAGCAGTAGCTATCTTCACGACCATTAACACAAGTTCAGTCTACAATTATAGGCTATTTGTTTTTTCTTCGCTTTGTACACTTTTTTTGGATGTTATAATAGTTCGACATCTCCTTTCGACATCTCCTGATGTGTCTCTCCCATTCCGAGCTAGTTCAGAACGATTCTCGCGCACGATGGAGTATGGCTTTGACTAATCTTGTTCAGGTTGTGTAATTGGTAGGCATTTCTTAACAGATGTTCACCTGGGACGCTGCACGATTGGCGAGAGGAACGCACACACGCATTTTCGGCGGTCAGCGCAATTTTCCAAATCGCCTTATGTGGGTATGCTTGGCACAACAAACCTTTGCGAGGGCGCTCCGTTGTAGCCGTAATTTACGCACTCGCATGCGCTCGGAATTTTATTATTTAACTGCCGGATCTGCGTCGTTCGGTGTTTTCACGCGTAATGAATTTTTAAAATATTTGCTCTTAATGTGGGTGCGTTGTGTTAACTCAGAAGCACAAGATCCATGCGGATCCTGACATTTCCTTTGGGGAGGCGATTTCTATTATAACGACCATAAAATATAGCATTGCTGTTGGATAACAACTCTAGTTATGTCCGACAATAAAGAACCAAGCGTCAATGTGAAGACCCTAAACATAGAGAATGTCCTGTCCCACAAATACTATGGTTCAACATACTTCTACGGTGTGCTAATTCTGCCATTTTAGTGTCGCGGATGGACTAGCCAGTGCGGTATATGGTAAGTAACGAACCGCAGTGCTACAATGCGCATGCCAGTGGTGCCGTTGGGTATTTGCTTTATCTTTGGAGCTTTGGGTACTTGCCGGTCTAGAGTTTTTGTGTTTAGTGCTGCAGATTATTCTGCCCGACCCACGAATTTGCGTTCATTTGTTATATATACTTAAACTTTAGCAAGTTACCTATCCTTAAACACGTTTTTATGACACATTCACAACGCAGTGCTTAGAGATCGGACAATAATTTTTTTTTCACTCGTACATTAAATCACAAGCACCTAAACTGGCTGTCGCCAATTTAAACAAATGTACAACATCTTATGCAGATGTTTTACCACACTGCTGCTTGTCTAGTCCTAGTTGTGTCGCAGCAATTTGTTTTTGTTTTTAGTGCAATTACTGATGGGCAGAATATTGGGGGAAACTGTTTAAAACGGGCTTCACCGTGACCTTTGTTGTGCACTGTAACATTTTACCACTTCTTTTTTCAAGCAATACGCACCAACTAGCCCAGCAGCATATTTTACTGAACTAAAACGTTTTGCAAGTAGAAATACAAGTGTAGACAATGATATTTTTGCAGCTATACGCATTGAACTTTTTTTTTGCAGGTAATGGTTTTTAAACAATATATCTGTATGTCTATCATTTGCACTGAATCTTTAGGTGGGGCGTGTGTAATGTGGTTCCTCGTTACTTCCTTGATATTAAGTACTAATAAAACCATTTAGGCCTGGGAAGTAGAATTGACTGTGTGTTGGCTGCCACGCCACTCTGCGTTCGAGGGGAATGCAAACGCTGAAAAAATAGGTTTCGCTTCTGCACGATGCACGGAAATAACAATGATACCTACACCAAACTCACACCTGACGCCTTTGTAAAACACGGGAGGTAGACGGCATCACACATACAGACAACAAACACTAGGGGCGATACAAAACTTGCTCGCACAAGAGAAGCAAAAAAGTCACAATAGCGGGTCACTGATACACAACACGCGGTGAGCCCACTCACAACTGCTCACTGTTTTCTTTTCAACATTTTTACAGCAAGTTTGAAGACAACGTATCCACTTTCCATTCTAATAGAACCCAAGGCGCTTGACCCAATACTGGACGAGCGCCTCACCACAACTGGAGAAATTACATCTCACACGCCCCAGCAACCTTCATCTTTGGGAATTGCATCATATCTTTAGGCGGGTTTCTCAGCACTTATCGGGGATTCAATTTTCAGATTTGATTTTGTAGGAGGCATTTTCAGAAACGTGCACTCTACAGCGGTCATTTTTGTGGCTTTAAAGCGATTGTTTGCATGCTTTAGTAGTAATTTTTTTGTCAATCGGTTATTTACCACTTTTAGGGGTGCATTGCAAAACAGTTTTGAATCATACAAATCCCGCCATCACCAATATGGAGTAAAGTATTTGCTTCCCATACGTCTCTACAATCCAATAAGGTAAGACAAAACCGCTACACAATGAGTTTTACCGAACGGTCTTGAAAGAGATTATATAAAAATTAACCAATAAGACGATTTTACCATGATGCAACAATGCTTCGCATCAATGCTTTACGGGGTAGAAGAGAGACAGAAATACATTATTGCGGTCGGAAAAAGAGGCATTGTTATTTCGGCTTTTACATAATGTATGGGCCAAGTGGTAGAAAAAGTTTTTTTGAAAAAGGTAAACAATTCAGATTTGGGGTGTACATCATAAAGCCCACTTTTTATGCCCATGGGAGCCTTTTAAAGAATATCCTGTTTTTGTTTATACGTTTTTTTTTGAAAATTGCAATAAATATTTGACTCGCGCCAACACTGTGGACATTATCATAACAACATTAAAAAGCAAAACGTTTCGGCCTTGGTACAGGGGAGACTTAGGCCTCTACAATCAAACACAAGTACTGCAGTAAGATAAATTGAACAATTTAATTGGGTGTACCTAGGTGTAAAAGGTTGCCAATTTGGAAATTGCAGCTCATTTTTATTTTTGAGGTTCATTTGACGCCCAATGATGCGAGGAAGAATTGTGCCAAGTTTTATAAAGAATATTTATTAGGATAAAAGTTACGAATGTTCACACGTGGCAAAATTCCAAAAGATAGGTTGTGAAAAAATCAACAAATAAGATTCCAGAAGCAAGTGCAGCGCTTACATTAGGTGATCGTGACAGCTAAAGTTTACCACCTTTGAAGCTAATTCCTTTTTTGTGTCTTGCGAATGCCTGGTTTTGCTAATGTGCCACTCGCCATTTTTTGTTGCACTGTTCAGCATCAATTCTCTGACGGGATGCCTTTGTGATGCGCGGCTGATCATTCGTTTTCTTTATATGGTTTTTTGTTTGTGCGCCTTTTCACTATATCAACTACCACAGAGTTTGGCTGGCAGTAAGAAAATGTAAGCGAGAGTAAGCACACCACCAAACGATCCGAAGCTCCTTTGTCGCGCGCCTGAAGGAACGTCGCGCATATGGCTGTCGAAAAGTTTGATTTTAATTGTTTAATAAAGCTTTCAAAACAGTATTAGGGTATTCTTACAATTTTGTGTGTGTGATAAGATTGTTAAATAACAAGCTAGAAACTCTTACCTAGGCCATATTTGTGTTGCACAAAAAACATAACCTTTCAGTTTCTGTTCTGTAGACGCCGAGTGGGTTTACATTTTTTGTGTTTTGAAGAAACTTTTTTTCAGCAAAATGATGTTCAATAAATTCCACGACTAGAAAGGGGGGAAATTACATTTTCGAAAAACAAAATCGCGATTTTGACTTGGCTTTTAAACTTCAGCGGAGATATGTAATGTTATCAGTAATTTTCAAATTATCATTTTATGTAGATACACAACCAAAGTGTAGCGACTTGACATAAATCCTATGCACTCAGTGTGTGGTCGAAAAAAATAAATTTAAAATCCTCAATTGATATTTTTGTCTTGCGAGGCAACAAATAGGGGCAACGATGGGAAGATCCTGTAAATGCAAATTTGATGCATATACATAAACTTCTGGGTAGAACATTTAATTGGGCAAGGTCGAATTTGGAGGATCGGCATAGAAACGAAGCCATAAATGTGTTTTTACTTTATTACTATATTGGTTAAAACTGAAGATAATTGGCGGTGTTTGATAACACCAGCGAATATCAACAAATTACGACGTATCTGGAGCCACCTCTTAGCTTATTACGTACAAATCAAACGAGTCATTGAACAGAAGAAGTTTAAATTTTCACTTACACAATTATTCTGCACAGAAATAGGTACAAACGTCGCTATTCAACTCAATAGCAGTGTTTAATAAAATCGTGACACATACTTTACGACTCCTACATGAAATTCGTGGTTACTTATCTTATGCGAACAGAAAGAGCAAAGGCAGAAATCGCGCTTATATAGCTCGCCAGTAGCTCTGACCAAAGATAGGGGTCAAAGCTCCTGAGCGAAACTCTTTGCCCCAAAAATATATTGCTCAGAGACAAGGTAGGAGTAAGAAGCGTACAACTACAGGCTCACCGCATGGAACATTACGCTGCAATGGCCTGCGCTATGGCTGCCATGCTAATAACGCTTGCAGAGATCCATGAAGAAGACGAGGTTCGTTGTCGTACTTACTGCGTCTGATTAGCTTGACTCTTTACTTTCCGCTGCTCATCTATTGTAAACACCTTGAAATACACCACTGTTTTGGCATCTCTCTTGTAACATCTTATGGTGGAGGTTGCAGTGTGGTCCTCATTTCCAATGTGCTCAAAAAATCAGCTGCATAGCGCACGTCGCATCGGTTTTAAGACCACGTCATTCCACGAACAATCGGCACAAATCATCATTCTTTCCCAGCTCATGATCCAGGTACGGTTAACGGCACAGGCGATGCCGCGTCAAGGGTTGATTTCGCATGTACCACCAACCCTCGCCCAGTCGCCCATAACCGCGGCGATAACGCAATGCTTGGACACGTGTAAATGCCACCTGAAGGGCTCCGCCAATGTACTGTGTCCAGACTGACGAGGCAACGTTGACCAGTTGAGGCCCCTGGAATGCAGAAACTTTGCGACGTGTCCGGGAAATCACCAGTTACCAACTGTTCTAAGAAAAATAAGCTATCGCCGCACGTGCAGATATCCACCGAAACATAACTCGCCTACCTACAACATGTCGTCTCGCTCTGCCACCAGGCCGAAAACAACACCTCATATATAATAAAGTTCTCCACGTGCTGAAAGGAATACCAACGACACTTTCCTTCAGCTCCTCTGGAAGTACTGCACAAGAATATACGCAGCAATAACGAGCACTGCCGTTTCCAGCAGGGGAGAAGCCGTCTTATTGCACCACTGTACGCAAGGCATCCGAAAACAGCTGTCACATGCGAGGACATTTGGCTCCCGCCATGCCCTCCCTCGGCTGTTGCCGTCAGTCCCGTGCAAACAACGATCATACAAGGGTGGTACGACGGGAGCTCGAGGCTATGGCTCCAGCTCTTTCCACAACAGACCACTTACAGTGGAGAGCCCATGCTACCCATCATTCAGGCAGTCTGCTGCGTCAAAAAATTGTTAGCAAGGGCATTCTTTCCACCTGCTCCGTGAGCGCCAAGAATATGCGCCACCACTTCATCCCGTCCTGTGCAAGGAATCTCACAGGCCAATTTGCTTTACCTAACATAGGGTTGGTCATGTCGCCTTTATGGCCGCTCCTGCGCCAACAGCCTTTTAGTGACTGTTATCCTGTGGACGCCGGGACTGGACGACGTATGAAAGCCAATTCGTGGCAAAGCGCTAAGGGTTCCTCCCGCTCGTCCTGCTTCACCCGTCCTACATATCCCAAGCTCTGCCAGTCCTGCTCTGGCAGCCACTCTGTTTCTAGTTGCCCGCCAAGAGCGGACGTCCCACCTCGGAAAACTGAGAATTGTAGCTCTCCCGGACGTGAAGCTGCATATTGGTACACGCTCAAAGTCCTCCTTTTAAAAAGATACTGGATAAACACAGCTTACTTGCTGTAATGTATCTGGTATGAAGGTCAAAGCTTTCGCTGACACCGGCAAGCAAATACGAGCACTTCGTTGCCGCCTTTGCTTCTTCTTGCAATGTCCCGACCCTTTCTTGTACTGTCCTTGTCGCTGATGCAGGTGCGCCTTTATTCCGAGGATTGAGCGCCGCGCGCAGTCGCCATCGCTCGCCCGCAAATTGTTGTGCGCTTAATTGGTCCTCCACCACTGGCTATTCGGGCTTGTTCTCAATCTCAATTTCCTGGCCACCCATTCGCCCGGATTCACTGCTCTGGCCGGCTTCTTCACCTTGAGGTGCCTTATTCGCACACCTAAATTGACGAAGTAATCGTGAGTTCCGCGTCTACGCCGCTCACCATAATAGGCTACCACCCCGTCTTCTACGTATGTATCTGACACTCTCCGCTCCTCTTTCCGACGGCATATACATACTTTCAGCAGTTGTTCAGTTACTCTTCCTCTCGCAACGTTGTGATGCCTCACGCGGTCAACACGAGAACAATCAACGTGGATCTGACTTTCATCAGTTTTGTTACTCAGCTCCGCATGTTCGGGCAGATAAGGTCGTTTGAAACGATTAGTTTTTTATGACTACCGCGTTTTAGCACCAACCGTTCCAATTCCAATACCCATGATAATTACAATAAACATCCTCCGATTCCAACTCCCGACAATTGTTGCAACTGCAATGACATCTACAGATCTGCAAACTAAAATATCCAGTAAGCTCTTACATCTACTGTCTTCTCATCGAGTTTTTTTTTAACCTCGACTACCGTCCAGACGGCAGGGAAAAAACTGCGACACGTCACATCAACACCGCCGATTGGAGCTCCATTCACCGTAGGCCTCACCGCATGTCCTTGGCTGAGCATAAAATCATCCAGGACGAGTAGGCGTAATGCGTCAGAAATGGGTGATCCTTATTTTATTTCTTGGGCTTCACGCGGTGTTTTAAATCCGGCAAAAAGATTCCAGCTATTATATTTTGGCGTCGATTACCGCAACCTAAACAAAGGAACAAGAAAGACGTGTGCCCCCTGCCTGGGCATCCATGATTCACTCGGATACGATATCTCACGGCCAAAAATACTTCTAGTCCATCGACATCCCCTTTAATTGACTAAGGTGAGCGAGAAAAACGGCCTTTGTTACACCGGATGACCTTTAGGCAATTAAAAGTGATGCCCGTCACCCTCTGCAAAAGCTCCGCAACATTGAGCGCATGATAAACTGTTTGTGCATGGTGGGAAGTGGCATACGTGCCAACGGTTACTTGGATTGACGTCGTCGTCTTTTATCTAGATTTCGACCGTCACCTTCGCCGACCTGGTCGTTCGCGCCGCGCCCTCACTGAGCTCCTTTGGAAAAACGTGAATTTTTTGGGGGGGGCCCCGAACAACATGCAGATTCTCAACCGTGCATTTACTGCTAACGGCCGCCACACCTGTCCAGAAAGCGGTCAGTGCCAATGGCTTTTGTGCAGCTCTGGCACAAAAGACTGGTCGAGATCGTGTTGTAGCATATCCGAGTAGTCTTTTGTCCGGTGCCCCCCCCACCAACTACTCAGTAAAAGAGCACGAGCGATCTTGCCTTGGTGTGGTAAGTTGGTAGGTTGCGAAAATTCTCTGCACCTACATATAATACGGAAACACCTGTGTTGTAACAGCATACTATGGATTACACTGGCTTTTCTCGCTGAAAAGACCCGACGGACGACTTGGCCACAGGCTTTAGGACTTCAAGAATACACATCATTGGTCCTGTACAAGTGTGGCCATGACGACCAAGATGCCGACTGTCCTCTCGAGCAAACCCACCAAACCACCTGATACGTGTACTGTAGATGTTGATGCGGTCGTCTTGGCAATTCCGATATTACTTCAAATAGATGAAGAGCAACGTCTTCAGATAGGGGAGGAGCAAGGTCGTGACGCTTTTTAGAGACACATAATTGAAAGACTGGAGTCTGCAACTGCCGATTCTCCATTTCAGAACTTCTTACTCTAGAATGGTGTGCTTAACCACGGTAACATTTTCCCTGATGGCCAGGCATTGCTCCTTGTCCTTCCACAGAACATGTGGCTGTAAGTACTAGAACGGCTCAAGGGTACCCACAGCTAGCCACCTTGGCTTAACCCGTACCTATGACCGCGCACACCGCCGCTTTTACTGGTTAGGTGTCTACAAGTCCGTGCGGCACTATGTTAATGCATGCGACTCTTGCCAACGGGGAAAACTCCCACCAGCACTACCAGCCCGGTGTCACTTAAACCAACACACGTCCCAGTTCAACCATTCTATCGGTCCGCGTAGACTTACTCGGAATTTTTCTGAATCTACATCAGGAAAGGAAGGGGTCGGAGTTGCTACGTGCTATACAACACGTTTCGCAATTACTGCCCGCCTTTCCAACAAGCTGCGAAAGCGACGTTGCACATTTCGTCCTCTGTGATGTCATCTTGCAACACGGCGCTACTCAACAACTTCTAACCGAACCAATACCGCTACTTTCTTTCTCCAGTTGTATTACGCGCTTATACTTCTCAGAACAGCGACTTCGAGATTGATGCACTGCCCTCAACGTTCTGATAGGCGTCAAGGCAAAGGAACGGAAATCGACGACAAGGTGAACGTCATCAGAGGGCCTGAGGCCTAAAGGTGGAACTCTCGGTCAGGCAGTCGCGAGGAGAAGATAAGCGGCAAGGAAAATTGATGATTGACTTTGATCGGCACTCTTTGAAAGACAGGCCCCACCTTGATACAAAATGCTTCGCTTCTCCTATGGCCCTTTGCATTCATCCTGATGGCCCCTTAGGCAAATCTTGTTTTACCAAGAGCATGTTGCGGAAGTCACTGCCACGATGCGTAGCATGATGTACAATAATTGAATGGTTAAAATGCAGCAAAAATTGGTGCGACGTGTGCAAGCGAAGCACGGGAAACGGAGGCGGAACGGATGTGTGTGGTTTATTAGTAACATGAGTGGTCGATCTCATTGCGTGAACGTCGGGCTTCGGAGCTGACGACCACGTTACTAATGCCAAATATTTTAAATGTCGCGTAAACTGGGGCCGGTTGCACCATTCTGTGTGCGAGAAAGCCTACTGGCGAACGTCCCTACAGCTCTTTGCTATTTTTCGCATGAAATCTTGGTTCGGGCAGTCGCATTTTTCAAGACGAAAGACCTTGCTGTCGTCCGGGCGTTGAAAAGGCGTCACGATATCGGCCGAGGTGGTCGGGTTTTTCCTGGTGAGTAGGTTGAACACAATGAGGAAATGATTTTCAGAATGCAAACGAGCTCAATCAGATTAAGACATTAGTTTGTTGACACACCTAGATACAGCCCATGTTCAATCAATGTAACACGCGTACCACTTAACTGGTTCCTAGAATGTGTTCAAACAACTTCTTTTGGCTGTTTTCAGGCCAAAAAAGGGGTGTGCCAATATTTGACGTAGTTAGTCGGTCAGCCGTGACAGGGAGTTTAGTCCTCCTCTAGATTCAAGTACCATGTCTCAGACTATTCAGTTGGACAGAAAATTATGTTGATGAGCTTAGGCTGAGTATGTCCCGATTTAATAAAGTCAAACTGTTGTTTGTCGATGCGTCTGCTAACTAACATTTGAGGTTTTAACTTCCGGCTGGTTATGGTCCAAGTCGACGACAGTGGGTGGATAGGAATCATCTCCATCACCTGTGTTTGTCAGATCCCCTGCGGCGTGCTGATGAGGGGAACAATACGCACGCCAGCATGAGCGGAGCTCCACGGAAAAGCTGAGACAGGCGAACGAGGATTAAAGGTCACCATCCGCGAAGTGCAAGACTCGGAGGAAAGAGAGTTACTGGGATCGCCTAATGAGGATGCCACGCCATCCAAATCTGTTCGAAAAATAATAGTAATGAAGGAGTAGTGCGGGTTACATGATGGTCGTTCTGGTGCTCGTACGAGACGCAAAAAGATGAGTTTTTACGTCCATTGGCCGTTCCATTAGGATGGAGCAACAGTTACTTCTGTGTTAAATACAACTGGCCACGAACTACGCACAGATTATGTTTTGTTACATATGTGTGCAATATACCTCCAGCCACGCCTGTGTGCGTTAGCTCGGTTCCCATACAAGCGCGTGTGCCATTCTCTTGTTACACTGCACGGGTTATTTATAGGAAAGGAAGAGTGGTTTTTCGGTTCTCTTTAATTTGCAATCTTCTGACCGTCAGGGCTGGACAAGTTCGCCTTAATAAAATGTGTTTTTTTTAAAAAACTAACTTTTATTTCCTACGTGACTGTGGCAGAGAGTCTGCGCACATGCACCCTAAGCCGTTGTAAGTCGACAAAGTAAGTTCATCCTGTGCCAGATGTCCACTGCAAGGTCTCCCCTCAAAAAAGTGGTCGTCATGAAATACCGAAGACAGCTGAGAGCAGCTGAAATAAACAACCCAACCAGCTCGTTCCCCGTGGTGTTGCAACAGCCCAGGAACCACCATGGCCATGGGTCCCCTGTAAAAGACAAGAGGAGTCTTTGGAGAATCCGCACCACGTACTAATATTCAACGGGTGGGACGAAAGGAAACTCGGAGGGAAGCTTTTTTTATATTCAGACTTAGCCCGACCTGGTTTAAAAAAGCAACGAGAGTTTTTAGCCATACCAAAGCATCCTCAAAGGGAAAATTGTGAAACCAATCACAATTGTCATGTGCAAGGAACACACTGAGCCTGCAGTTCTACACCAGAACACCACTCCCAACAAACGCGCTTTATGTTGTTAAAAGATGATGATGCTGTTTCGAGGCGCTGACCCAGAAATGAGGGAAGAGATGCCGCTGCGCTTTTTAAGAGGAGCGTAAAACAAACTACTCTTCGCTCTACTCAATCCAAGCCTACAAACTACCATCGTGAATTTGTGACCCGCAAAGCTAGCTGTCCCATCTAGTTGTTTCGGAAACAATTGCAGCATGCACTGGGTAATTCGAAGTCCTCGGAATGCGGTGAACCGCGAGCCATGACCAATTACGTAGCTAATAAATCTACCGACTTGAGCGGACCACTCGCGGTTCTTGTAGGTTTCGTTTGGCAATGTATGGTGTCTCTACTATACTCGGCCACCCTGCAAAAACGCTTCAAACATTGTGGTCTGGCCATGAGCTCTCGCGGGCGGATTTTCTTTTTTCCCACAGGATTTTTTAAAACTAAACTTAACTTTTTTGTATTCAAGAGGTATTCTGAACAATAGATTAGGAACAGGTACGCGTTAGGATTCATTTAGAATACCTCGGTTACCTCACATTCTTTATGATGTTGCCTCGGAAAAAACTGGGGGGAATAATCACAAAGCAATGTTAGCGCACTGGACATGCAGATACGAATGGTTGGACCGATGCTTATTCGCAGAAAAAGAACGTAATGCTCAATATCCTAGGTAGAGAACCACGCTTTAGCACAGAGGACCTCGCAGTAGGATCGGTAAGAGAATGTGTCTACTTAGGCCTAGTAGAGACCCCGGATCCCAACCATGAGGTGCAGACACGGAGCCTCCTCCGTGGGTACAGATAATTAAAAGTATAGGAATGGGGTGCTGTGCATTCTGCAGGCATTTACACATAATAAATGCCGGCCCACCAGTGTCCCTGATGAGGAAAAAGAAACATAAATGGCCATTAAAAGGGCACCCCAGTCTAACCTCACAACACAAATACCGCAAAAACATCACTGGAATTCGTGTTGTAGCTTGTTGTGGCAAAAGAAATCCTGTTGTTACGACAAAGCCATCGGTTGTTACGACACACATTTCTGTCATAACGACAAGGCCACTTTTCTCAACGACAATCATTCTTGTCGTTAAAACAGAACTGCCATTTATTCTACTCTTCACAATGGGCCATAACATTCAAACTTGTGCAAATATTGATGGAACAATACACGACAATACAGGAATTCGTCACGAGTGAACATCAAAATCGGGACCGAAATTGGATACAAGACGGAACACCAAAATCATGACACGACAAGAATACAAGACTACAGTAAGCCACGAGAAAATACGACAAAAATAAATCATTTTTCCTTGTCTTCTTTTTCGACTCCTACAAGTTAAATTGAGGACGACGCACCGAGCAGTGTAACCGAAAATGATAGGTGTAACCTTAAGGGACAAGAAGAGAGCGGAGTGGGTCCGGGAACAAACGCTTGTTAAGTACCTTGCACTTCAAATTAAGAAGCAATGGGCGTTGTCAGGGCAAGTAATGCGAAGGCAAGGAAACCATTGCTCAGTAAAGGTAACCGACGGGCCCCATAGAGAAGGCGAGCGTGCCGGGGGTGGCAAAATCTCGGCCTGCAGATGAGATCAGAATTTTGAAGGAAAAAATTGGTCTCTGTTAGCACATGACCGGGATCATTGGAGATCTATGGGAGAGGCCTTTGCCCTGCAGAGGGCGTAGAGTGGCTGATGAAGGTGTCAATTTAAAACCTAAATATACAGCATTTACCTAAATATCCAACACCACTTACTTCTGATAATAACTCAACGCGGTACCGCAATACCGCAATGATGTGGAGCCGGATGTATTTGGCCAAATAGGTGGCCCACGCGTCGTCCACGCGTGCGTGTGTTGTTTGGTTGTTGTGTAGCTTACATTTTTTTGTCAATGTGTTCTAGTTCCGCAGGGCTTCATTTACTCGTTTGTTGCGAGGTGAGCCATCGCGCCCTTAACATACGTGTGTTAAGGTTTTTCAATAGTGATCACCATTAAATCTGTCCGTGCCAACGTCACTGAAGATATGGACACGGTCTTGATGGATGAAATGGGTTTATTTACAGTGATGTGGTCCGGGAAGAGCGAAGCGAACAGATCGGGAAGCGGCCGGCAACTTAACCACCTCAACCTCCTCTTCTACAAAACCACAGTTGGCTTGGTCAATCCCTTTCCATTAGAAACCCCAAAGACAATGTCCTTCGTAGAAACTGCGCTGTAACACTTCACACGGGGCGAGACGAAGCTCACCGAGCGAGTTGAAGTTGTCGGGGTTGGCAAGGCTTCAGGCGGGTGACGTGAACAACTTGAGTCACTTAGCGATTTCATAATTTAGGTTGCCTAATTTTCGCTCAACTACAAAGGGGCGGGTATAGGTTGATAAAAACTTGTGGCACAAACCACGTTTGCGTAGCGGCGTCCAGAGCCAGACAAGGTCACCAGTAAAGTACAAAGCTGGTGCGTGTCGTCGGTAATATCGCGCCTCAGTCTTCGCCTGGGACGTCAAAGTCCGTAGTCGGGCAAGGCGGCGCGCCTCTTCAGCACGACAGAGAGTCTGCGCTATAGAAACCTCTTCATGGTGAGAAAAGGGCAGGATAGTGTCGAGGAAGCTACTTGGCAGTCGCATGTATGAAAAAAAGAAAGGTGAGTATGCCGTGACCTCGTGCTTAGTGGTATTGGAAGCGTTTGTGATAAAAGGTAACACATCGTCCCAGTTTTTGTGATCTGAGGATACTTACATGGCCAACAAGTTTGTCAGCGTACGATTGGTTCGCTCAGTAAGGCCATTGGTTTGTGGGTGATATGGCGTGCTGTGTCGGTACTGTGACCCACCGAGACGAAGGAGCTCTTCGACGATATCCGCTGTGAATTGTCGTCCGCGATCACTTATAACCACACGGGGGGCACCATGGCGCAGTATGATGAAGTGCAGCATAAAGTGTGCGAATTCGGAAGCTGTAGCATATGGCAGAGCAGTCGTTTCCACATATCTTGTCAGGTAATCGACACAGACAATTATCCATCGATTCCCGGCTACCGACTTTGGAAACGGGCCGAGCAAGTCAACTCCTACTTTTTCAAAAGGTGACGTTGGTGGACGCACCGTGTGCAAATGCGCTGAAGGAGGAACTGTGGGATGCTTGTAGCGCTGGCATACCTGGCATCCGGCGACGTACTGCTTCGTCGTCTTCAGAGGCGAGGCCAGTAGAAACGTTGATGGAGTCGGTAAAGCGTGCGGGCAAAGCCAAGATGTCCTGAGGTGACGTCGTCGTGCATAGCATGCAGGACGACAGGCCGGAGGCTCTCAGGCACGACAAGCAGAAAACGAGCACCATCGGACGAATAATTCCGTCTCCAGAGCAAGCCATCTCGGACGACGAACGTTGAAGTTGACGCTTGAGACGCCTGTGCGGCGACAAAATGGCTTCAAGCTGCTATCTTTTTGTTGCTCTTCCTGAAACACGAGTGCATTGGAGAGCGTGGTCGAGATGGAAGCAAAGGAATCGGCATGGTGTTCTTCCTCCAATAGCTGCGCTTGCTGAGGCAGGCGTGACAAACAAACAGCGTCATTGTGGCGGTGCCCGCTCTTCTGACAACAGCGAAATCAAATTCCTGAAGCCGTAAAGACCAGCGAGCGAGTCGACCAGAGGTGTCGCGTAGTCCGACAAGCCAGCACGGGGAGTGATGTTCTGTTACAATGGTAAAATGACGTCTATAAATGTAGGGTCTGAACTTTTGAATGGCGAAAATCATCGCAAGGCATTCTAGTTCTCTCACAGTGTAGTTACGCTCTGCTTTCGAGAGGGTACGACTTGCGTCGGCGACAGCACTATGCGCACCTCCATGCGGTCGGACCAGCACAGCCCCAACAACGATGGCGCTGGTGTCTGAGTGGATCTCAATGGGGGCCGAGGGTCGAAGTGGCGCAACACAGGACCGGATGTCAACAAATGCTTCAACTCGATGAAAGACGAGTCACAGTTCGGGAGTCCACACAAAGGGCGTGTCTTTACGAAGAAGAGCTGTGAGGGGACAGGCGATCTTGGCGAAGTCTTTGATAAACCGACGAAAGTAGGAGCACAGTCCAAAGAAGCTCAGCAGGTCCTTAAGTGATCGGGGCTTTTGAATGTCACGAACCGCAGCAATCTTTTGGGGGTCAGGCCTGATTCCATCGTGGTCAACAAGGAAGCCAAGCACAAGCGCCTGGCGCTCTCCGAAAGTGGAACTTCTTCGAGTTCAGGACCAGGCCAGCCTGTGCGATGCGCTGGAGAACAACATTAGGCCGCTGGTTATGCTCGTCGAACGTCCTGCCGAAAATTATGACGTCATCTAGATAACACAAGCAGGCTTCCAACTTCAGGCCCACCGGACAGAGTCCATGAATCTTTTGAATGTTGCAGGCGCGTTGCTCAGGCCGAAACAGCATAACATTAAATTCGAACAAGCCATCCGGTGTGACGAATGCTGTATCTTGTCGTCCGGGTCCATAGGAATCTGCCAGTAGCCCGATCTAAGATCAACCGACGAAAAGTAGGAGGCAGAAGGCAGACAATCGATGGCGTCGTCAATAAGGGGAAGTGGGTAGACGTCCTTCTTTTGTCACATTAGTAATTCTACGGTATTCAACGCAAAATCGCAAAGTGTTGCCCTTCTTTCTGACCAGTATTACAGGGGCGGCCCATGGGCTGGTAGATTCCTGAATCACACCGTTCCGGAGCATTTGCTCAGTCTGTTCATTTATGGCACTGCGCTCAGCAGGAGACACGCGGTAAGGTTTCTGCCGGATGGGTGGTGCATCACCGGTGTAAATTCGATGTTGCGTCGAGACTCTGGCGGAGCAGGAGGTATTTACCCTGCGCAAAATCGAACAACGAAGCGTGCCGAGCAGCAATTTTTTAAATGCGTGTCGTTGCTCGACGGCAACGATTTGTTAACCGTTTTGATGAAATTGGCTGTGTAGTCCGGTTCCACATTAGTCGCAGGGCCAGCCATAGAAATAGCGTCCAGTGAAGTATCTAAATTTCGGCATAAGTGGCGAGCGTGAGGCCCTGAGGGAGAAGTACGGATTCTGAGCTTGCGTTCACTGTCCACACGTGAGTAAAGCCACCCTCATAAGAAACCAAACCCCGGGTACGAACACACTTTTCTTCATCGCTGTGTCCAGTTCGGGCTCAACTAACGCCACACAGGAGCTACCCGTGCTCATATGGCTGCACTTCACGGGAACGAACATGGCTGACATAGAGGCAATAGCGTATCATCGGCAACAGCGAACACTTCTCGGCCGCTTTGGGTCGCTTGCTCGATACAGACAGGCAATACACTTCGCAATGAAATCTCTCCAGCGCGGCAATCTAACTTTGCCCCACATTCTTTCGAAAAGTCGATACCCAGAATGACATCGTGCGTTGCGTACTCTAATACAGTAAACTCAGTTCTGAAGGTGTCTCCACCAAGCACAACGTCTGCCGAGATAATTCCAACTACCCGCAGAGGCTCACCACCAACCCCACGGAAATGTCTAGTTCCATCCCACTCAAACATAACTTTATGTCCAAGGCGATCTTTAAATGACAAGCTCATCACTGACACACTAGCACCAGTATCCACCAAAGCAGTTGCGTTCACACCGTCGACACAAATACACACCTTGTTCTCTACCATCACTAGTGACAGGGGATTTGGTAAACCGACCGTTCCGTGACCTCACCCCTGTCGGCCGCACCAGTTAGTTTCCCAGCAGCGGGGGCCCGGACCGGCTGCGCGGCGACGGTGACCGGCCCGCGTCGGCTGGTCGAAGAGGAAAAAGAACCGCGGAGCTTGCTGATGATGACGGCGACAGAAGCGAGCGATGTTGCCGACTGACTTCACAGAAATAGCAAACCGGTGGTTCCCGATAGCGGTCTTGGTCGCCTTGCTGCCCATAGCGGTCTGGTTCGACTTGTTGGCGTGGGTAGCCAGCGACAACTCTATGGGATTCATTCTCGTAGCCGAGTCGCCGGGATGGTGCTCGGAAGCTCTGAACATTGACGCCATCTTGCGAAAACGTACCGCAGGGCTCTGTGTAGCGGAGTTGTGGTCTGGGTGCTGGTACTTGAAAACAAGGCTCATGAACGGCGCACTGGTGGTAGACGCAATTTGCAGGAGGCCCCGAATAGGCAGGCGGATCGGCGGTGTACGCTTGAACTTGATACCCTAGTTCTTCCGTATAATACGGCGAACCAAGGATGCGATATTCTCAGATGGACCAGTGTCCACGCTAGCGACAGTGGGAACGTTTGGAAGACGGCCAAATTTGGGGCAAATCCGCCGAAGCTTGAGAGCTTCAAACATACGCAGTGGTTGGCCACGTCTGCTGCAGAGGCTAGGTTTTCCTTTGTAATCAAGAAGTTGTATACGTCTTCCGCTATACCTTTTAGCAAATGGCCCACCTTGTCCTCCTCAGTCATGGTCGGTTTACAAAGAGCAGAGTTTAAGGACCTCTTGTATGTATGCTGTACAAGTCTCGCCCGGTACCTGTGTCGCTGTGCGAGCGTCTGCTCGGCCTTTTTGTGGAGGGAAATGGGGTCGCCAAAAGATTTCTTCAGCTCCTTGATGAAGATAGCCCATGTCGTGAGCTTTGCTTTCATTGTTTTCGAACCAGGTCAAAGCTGTTTCGACGAGATACACCACTACATAGCTAGTTGCGCTGCTGTGTCTCAGCGATTGTATTTGCTCACCCTTTCGTAGTGTTTCAGCCATTCCACGACATCTTCCTCATTGTTCCCAGAGAACGAGCGTGGTTCCTTGTGGGGCCAACCGTTGACCACCCCTGGGGAAGAGTTTTCACTGTTCCGGGGCGGCGCCATTTCAGCTGGACCCAAGCCGGCGATTCGCCTACTGAAACGAAGAATGCAGGATTTCGCTGGGTCCACAGGGTCCAGGACGTTGGTACCCAGCACCGCCTACCATGTGACACTGTCTTGATGAATGAAATGGGTTTATTTACAGCGATGTGGTGCGGAAAGAGCAAAGCGAACAGATCGGGAAGCGGCCGGCACCGTAACCACCTCAACCTCCTCTTCTACAAAAACCACAGTGGGCTTGGCCAATCGCTTTCCATTAGAAACCCCGGAGACAATACCCTTCGTAGAAACTGCGCTGTAAGAATATAAAAAGAGAACTGCAGACTTGACCGCCACGCTTAACTCATTCCCTTCTTCCGCTCAAACGCCCGCCCCACCAGCGGCAATGCGTAGACGGCCACCCGTCCCCAGGGGCAGCCGTCTACGCCGTCGTAAAGGAACCTTCACCGCTCCAGCTATTGAGCCGGCATATCTACACTCTTGCTTGGTTTTTTTTTGTCCAGGAGTGAGTTCGGAAAGCACTGCAGTCACAAAACCTTGCGACTGTGGAAGGTCTTGGAAGAAACGAGCACGTGACGTGGCACCCCACATTATTCGCATTCCCACAAGATATCACTCTTTTTGGATTGGGCTTTGCAGACATGACATTGCCTGGATAGATTTTCTCTTGATGACATTTGGGAATGTTTGGCGAGGCGAGAGATTTATACTTCGCGTGATCCCCCACACCGCGCAGGCATTCCTGTTTGAAGATGCCGGCCGGGCTCGAAAAAGGACCTCCGTCTTTGCTCACTCACAGGCCTGGGCATCAATTTTGTACAACGCAGCTCCTCACAGTGCGTCACCAACAGCAATTTGCCTCGACTCCAGTAGCCGCGCAATCCAGCTTCTTTCATCATCATATCCGACTGTCGACTTTGCAGTCTGTCTAGCTTGCTTCTCTGTAATCTTATCTGACAAATGGTAGCTGTTGTAAACAGCGATGGTCCATGACGTATGAAAATATTACCTGTACCTTTGCGTACTAAAATCGTGGGAAAACAACCGAGCTATGGATCCTTCGATCAACGCCTACCATTGCACGGTGTACTCCTACACAGCCTGTGGCTTCTAAACAGGCAGATAATCCTAGCGCTTCTTGTGCTGAATGAGTCAAAACTTGTTTAGTTGTGGTGCGTAGAATGCATGTTGACAGGCTGCTTGTTCTTCCCATGTCAGGGCCATGAAACCTCGGGGGAAAAATGTCTTGCCCTGGCCTTTTGCCCCCGTTGCTTTTTATTGCTCTTATCACAATTTCCTTATAGTGCACACTAACGGTACCTATAGCGTTAGATACTACTTGATGCATCCGAAGGAAAGAAGTGGTGAGGAATACCAATTGTCCATGTAGACATGTGTGACCACCTGCGAGATGATAGCGGCAACGGTTGATGAACGACGGCATCGCTACAAAGCATTACATTGCTAGCGGCCGTATTTCCTTTTTTTGTATATGCAGAAAAGGTTGAGGCAGTAGCCGCTAGCAGATTCGCTCAGCTTATAAACTTACTCCAAAACTAACGCGTTTTCTTGGTTTGAACTGCACGTGTGCGAGGCCGCCACCACAATAATATCAACCTCTCGTTCCCAGCAAGACCATGTGGAGAGTAGTACGCCCTCCGATGAACTTGAGTGTGCAGTCAAGTAAAGGTCATACCTTCGCCAGCTTTCTTATCTTTTGCAGTATCATCATCATCATCATCATCAGCCAGCCTATCTTGCCCACTGCAGGGCAAAGGCCTCTCTCCCATTATTCTCCAATTACCTCGGTCCTGTGCCAACGTGACCAATTTATCCCCGCAAACTTTTGATCTCATCTGCCCATCTAACTTGTCTGCCGCCCCTGCACTTCTGCTGCAATTCCTTCTCTGGGATCCACTCTGTTACCCTTAATGACCAGCGGTTATCTTGCCTTCGTATTACATGCCCTGCCACGTCCATTTCTTCTTCTTAATTTCTACTAATATTTCTTTAACACCAGTTTGCTCTCTGACCCACTCCGCTCTCTTCTTGTCCCTTAATGTTACGCCTATCATTCTCCGCTCCATTGCCCGCTGAGTCGTTTCTCAATTTAAGTTGAACCCTCTTAGTGAGCCTCCAAGTTTCTGCCCCGTAGGTGAGTACCGGTAAGAGCATCTGTCATACACTTTTTCTTCAGCGACAATCGGTAGGCTGCTATTCATTATCTGAGAATGTCTGCCATATGCACCCCACCCCATTCTGATCCTTCTAATTATCTCTGCCTCATGGTTGGGATCTGGGGTCACAACTTGGCTAGTAGATATATTCGCTTACCACTTCAACTGCCTCGCCCAGCCACCTATCTCAAACTGCTGTGCTGTTCCGAGGTTATTGATCATTACTTTAGTTTTCTGCATATTAATTTCCAGGCCCACGGTTCTACTCTGTTCGCCCAGTGCGGAAAGCATGCTTTGCAATTCGTCCCCCGAGTTACTTAGCAAGGCAACGTCATCAGGAAATCTGAGGTTACTGAGGAATTCTCCATTAACCTTTACTCCCACCTGTTCCCATCCAACGTTCTGAATACTCTCTGTAAGCATGCTGTGAATAACATTGGAGAGATTGTGTCTCCTTGTCTGACACCCTTCCTTATAGGTATTTTACTGCTCTCCCTATGGAGGATTGATGGTAGCTGTAGACCCACTGTAGATATCCTCTAGTATTCTTACATAATGCTCATCTACCCCCTGGTTCCGTAATGCCTGAATGACTGCTAGGGTTTCGACCGAGTCAAATGCTTTCTCATAATCTATGAGGGCTATATATAGGGGTTCAGTATACTCAGCGCACTTCTCTATCCCCTGATTGTCGTGTGAATATGGTCCATTGTTGAATAACCTTTACGGAACCCTGCTTGTTCTTTAGGTGACTGAAATCTAAGGTTGCAGAAATTCGGTTAGCGATTACCTTGGTAAATACCTTGTAGACGACTGACAGTAAGCTGATCGGCCTGTAATTTTTCAAGTCCTTCATGTCGTCTTTCTTATGGATTAGGATGTTTTCGCGTTCTTCCAAGATTCCGGTACATTCGCGGTCATTAGGCATTGCGTATACAGGTTTTGCCAGTTTTTCAAGTACAATTTCTCCGCCATCCTTCAAGAGGTCTGCGGTTATCTGATCCTCACACCAGGTGCTTTGCCCCCTCATTTCTTTCAAGCCTTCCTTACTTCTTCGGTCTTACTGGTAGGATGTCTATCTCCTCTGAACTGCGGTCTCGTTCGGCATTATCCTTATGTCCCGGCTACTGTACAGATCCCTATAGAACTCTCGGCCACTGTGACTATTTTATCCCTATTTGTCATGACATTGCCTTGCTTATCCTTTAGGGTACCCATCTGATTTTTCCCCACGCCAAGACTCTCTTCACTGCTTTCAGGCTACCTCCGTTCTTACAGCGTATTCGATCCTCTCCATATTATACTTCCGTATGTCAGCTGTCTTACGCTTATTGATTAACTTCGAGAGCTCGGCTAGTTCTATTCTGTCACTGCGGTAGAGATTCTCATGGTTTGCCGTTTTCCTGATTAGATCTTTCGTCTCCTGTGAAAGTTTACCAGTATCCTGTCTAGCCATAGTGCCCCCGACTTCTATGCATACTCCGTGATAATGCGTGTAAGTTTGTCGCTGGCTTCCTGTGTCGTAAGCTCGGCTTCCTCGTTAAGGCGGAATATCGGTTCTGCAGCGCGATCCTGAGTTCTTCTACTTTACGTCTTACTGTTAGTTCGTTTATCGGCTTCTTTCGTACTAGCTTGTTGCGGTCCCTCCTCAAATCTAGCCTAATTCGAGATCTTACCATACGGTGGTCACTACACCTTACCCTTCCGAGCACTTCCACATCCCGCACGACGCCAGGGTTATCGCATAGTACGAAGTCTATTCATTTTTGTGCTCCCCATTTGGGCTCCTCCAGGTCCACTTCCGACTCTCCCGTTTACAGAAGAAGGTTTCATTATGCGGAGGTTATTCCGTTCTGCAAACTCAACTAGTAGGTCCCCCCAGCTAGTTCTAGCAGCCCAGACCATAGTTCCCAACTCCCTTGTCTCCAGCCTGATTTTCCTATTTTACCATTGAAGTCCCCCCTAACTACGGTATACTGTGTTTTTCCCAGACTTTTAGTACCTTGTTGTTGAGATTCACCCTGCCGATAGAACTTGCCAGCCTAACTTCAGTCAAGTAATGTCATGGTAATGTCGGTTTTCTTCCTTTTACCCACATTGAGTTGTCACCTCTTAGAGCTCATATTACAAGACCTGCTGCCCGTTCATTAATGCTATAGTGTTTCGTCTATGTTGCCACTAGTTGCAGTATGGTTGTCGTTATAGAAGTGTAGCTCCTGGGAGACCGCCCAGAAATGTTGCTTCGGTTTCACCTTCGCAAAACATTGGGTGCTCATAACACTTATTGGCGACCAATACGCCTGGATACTTCTCTTTTTTCCCTGGCTCACCAGTACACAAAGTGCAAGGTAAACTTTCGTTTCTCATGGTGTCGTTCCCTGCCATTTGGAATCCGGCTTAGATGCGGCTTCTTCTTTGCATAAGCATTTGTGAGCTTTGCAATGATGACCCAAAAATAGTCTCAGAGGAGGGCGTTGAACAATCCAGTGCACTGGGACTCTCGCCTTTTTTCACTTGGATTGCACGCTTGACGCCAGGACTTTCACTAAAAGTCCCGTGGCAGTATTTGAACAGTCTTTCTCCTCAAACCTCCAGTCCTCGTTTTTTTTTTTTACTTCTTTGGAGGGTGTGGAAAGGAGAGGGGGCCTTCAGATACACACACATCACTTTCAAAATCGGTGGCGTTCTTACCGTCACTCTCGTCACTGCTACTTTCTTGTTCCGAGAGGGCGTCTGAATCGTCGTGATAGTCACTTTCTTCATCACTTTGGAATGCAAGCTCGAGAATTTCGTCTCACGTGAGCATTTTTTCTTTCACAACGCCATGCTTCAAGAGCGACGAGCAACTCAAAAGAGATACAAAAGCCGTCAGAGCCGCGAAATTGGGTATTTTTTCCCATAACCAAGCCCATCAAACAATACGACGGACGTCTATCTGGTATGAAGACCAGACATATTGTAGAGGGTAACCCTTTCTATTGAAGTCTTTTATAGGAATGCTTTTTCCGGACGCTGGCGAACCACCAGTTATTGCAGTTTGGCTTTTAAGAGCGCAGCCGGTTGATCACCTGGTATGAAAGCGAATGTGAATAGTATAGCCCACTTATAGCGCCACCCGGTTTTAACGATAAAGCGGCTATAACGAACAAATCTTCGTTTCTCGTTACCATTGGTATACATAGATTTCTGTCCAGATATAGCGAAAAAATTCCCCGCATTTCCCCGAGGGGAAGAATTTGAAAGTTCGAATGCACGAGTTGAATTTGCGCGGTTCGGTAATGTTCGCGAAAGAGAGATCACACACACACACGCAACTACAAAGAAAGAAAGATGCATATATTCACAGACACCTATTTGTGTTGTCGTTGTACTTGATTGCTAGAGCGGATCTCAGCTTTGAAATTTCGTGGTCAGTACTCCTTTTTAAGCGGGTGCATTAGCCCTTCTCACGCCCGATTCCTGGCCAATCCCCACGTGGGTATGTGCCATGTCAGCGGCCAGGCAGCGCGCGCCCCATCTCCCCCCGTTTGCCAAGGAAGACGAGGAGATTCCTGGCCAATCCCCACGTGGGTATGCTATGCGGACATCGCCGGTGGACGCAGGTTCAGGGTCGCTTAAGAAGTGCATTCGCACTTAAAAGCGGATATAACGGAGTGATTTCGGTTTCCCGTTGTGTTCGTTATAAGCGGGTTCGCCTGTAATTGTTGCATGTTATGTTACTGCAATTAGGCTGTGTCTAATTCAAATGAGATGGTTCCCAGGATATTAGGCATTTTAATGTGGTGACCTCCGACATCTGTGAAGGTAAATGCGAATTCAGGTGCGCATCATGCACATCCTGCACCTAAATGTGCCCACCATGCACAATAATTTCGCCGTTAATAATATCTCGTTTCAAGGAATTCAGATAATAAGGAATGCAATTTAAGGAGGGCAGAATAAAACGACACATTGTTGTGTGCGTTGGTATTTTAACAAACCTTTGATACCTAATTATCAGATTGCAAATATTCTAATTATTTATCAAGCAACATCCTTGCCTTAGGGCGACATTGGCCATTAGGATTACCCTAATCTCGTCATAGTATGAATGTTACAATAACACAAAAGAGAAGGGACATTTTTTCAAACACAATCATACAAATTTTATTTTTGATATTTTAACTTTTAAATGCCATTCAGTATGGTCCGTTATGAGGTTCGTGTGAAAAAAACTTACCAGTCGAAACTTGAAAAAGTTTTCAAAAGGGAGAAAGGGGTGACGTACCTTTAAAAAACTGTGAACACAACACCAATGTTTTAAATAGGTGACAAGAGTCACGCGATGAACACGTGAACAAGAAGCGGGCACTCCAATTCCCAAAGAATTACGTAAAATGTTTCTGAGCACGTTACATTCTTGAGTAATAAAGAAAAATATGAAGGTATAGCTCTAGAAGGGCTGAAATTCGCAAGCTGCCAATCCGCGATGTCAGCGGCTGTTTGGATAGTTATTGCAAAT
>JABSTR010003146.1:0-25363 GCA_013339765.2 Haemaphysalis longicornis | reverse complement strand
CCAAGAATCTCTATTACGAGATAGCTTCGCGTTCACACCATCGTCATCTTCCCGTAGGGGGAAGAACCGCTGAAGAAGCAGAAAGAGAAGACAAAGATGACAAGAGGAGGGCATGTACGTTGCTCTCAGCCGGGGCACCAACGTCAACAACCTTTTCCTCACCAACGCTGACGGAGAGTAGCGATTCTACCGCACAGACGACAACATCGACGCGGACTTGATGGGCGAGTTTCGGCGCATTGATAACCACGCCTACTGACAGTAAAACAACAGTACTTACGTGTCTTTGTCACCGGTGTGGACCTGGACGCGGAATTCTGTCTGGCGCTACTAAACACCAGATCCCTCAACATAACGCCAACTCAATGGAACCACACCGAACGCGCATGATGCTTCACATCCTCATCAGTGTTCCCCACGGGAAGAGGGCGCAATTTTTTTAAGTTTAGGAGAAACGCCTTTTGAAAACATTAGGGAGATAATACCATTTAGTATCCTTGAAATATTACCATCAACAACTGTTAAGTGATACGCAGAAATATTGTCTCGACCCGAGCATTTATTTTTTGTATTTAAAAGAACTGAGCACGGTTCCCCAGGGGTTACGGGGAAAAGAAAAAATGAAGGAGCGACCCTAGAGAAGGAATATTCGTGAATGACCCAATGTAAAATAGGGACGCTAGAAGGAAAATCGCCGAAATCATTCGCAATAGAAGTTGGCTATTGCAAAGAAATATCAGTATATAATATTTTATATATAGGGGAGTTTGCAGATGATTCATTGAAAAAGTTGTTCCGAAGGTTTTATTTCTTTATGGTTCCCCTGATCGTTATTTCACTCATTTTAAGATTAACGGTTTTTTTATTCTTGGAGTTAAACTTCAAATTGTTGCAATATTTTCTGTTTCGGCGGGTGGGCGAAGTGTTAAAAGGCTGTATTTTTGTTTTGTTGTGAATGGTATATTTTACAACCACTTGTCAATAAACCCTTTGTCACTGTGATGAGCTCCGGAAGGAAACAGGCGCACAAAAAAAACAGGGGAAGGAGATGAGGCCAATGACTCGCTAAAGAGTGTGCGCCTCCAGAGAGAAAGAAGAGGAGGAATGCGACCAGGCTCTTGGGCGGACAAGCGTTCGGGGGGCGCCTGCGTAAGCTGCGGATACACCCATCGACGGCGCCCGTGCGACCGCACCGGGATATCGCCAGGTACCTCCTGGTGACCAACCGGATCCGCTACTGCACCGGACAACAGCGCTGCAATCCCTCTCCTGCTGTTTTCGCTGCACCCGGTCCCTTGGGCTTCTCATTCCGGTCAGCGTGCTACCACCGAGCCACTCGCGACCGTGTCACAACGGACTGCATAAGTGAGGCTGCTGTGTTTTCTCAACGCTTGTGCCCCGTTTTACGAATCGCCAAAGAACTGCGATAGGGAAGGACTTTGGCTTTGTTTTTCTATCGCGTTCTGCGCGTCCCCGCTTTCCCGCTTTGTGCAATGTATTGCATCTACGCTTCACCTTCATGTTGTGGCCTCTGTCGTCATTGACCCTTTGTGCACGTCTCGTGGTTCCCATCACCGAACACTGAGATCATCACAATTGTCGTCCGCGACAGGACCTCTTCAATACAATCTCTAAGAGGTCACGAGGCTTGTTTAGGGCGCGTGGGCACAGAAAACTGACATGGAGGTGGAAAAGCTAGTGGCCAGCGGAAAGGATCTAGGACTCCGCGATGCCGAACTGCGGGAATGGATTAAATCGAAGCAGGATCGTTTGCGCGATGAAAGGGTGGCAGAACGGGAAGATGTAAAGGCCGTAGCAGAGCTGGAAAGCGCAAAGCCGGAGAGCCTGAGGCTCACCTTAAGGCTACAGGAAGGCGCGCAAAACAGCCAACAAGCTGAGGGCTCCGTGGCAGCCCAACCTAACCCCGTTCCTGTCATGTCGACGAGCCCGCATTACTTTATTCCACATTTGATGCATTCAGAGACGACCAGGACGCATAGTACCTAAGGTTCGAGAGGGTCGCTGCAGCTCAGAAATGTCGGGAGGATAATAGGGCCGTCGTATTGAGCACATGCCTCACCAGAGACGCGCCCTCCGTAATCGGGGGGCTGACGCCTGAAGATTTTCTGGACTACCAAGAAGTCAAGCTGGCGCTCCTTCAGCTGTTGCTTTACCCCTCAAGGGTACAATGACAAATTCTGCCAGGCGAAAGCTGAGGACTGCGAAACCGGAACTAAGTTGGCGACGCGACTTTCCGGTTATTTTGACCGATGACTCGAAACGTCTGGGGCTCCCAAGACGTTCGAAGCATTACGCGACAAGATGATCGCAGAGCAATTCTCCAAGTGTTGCTCATCCCAGCTGGCCATTTTCATTAAGGAAAAATACTGCATATCGACCAAAGAAATGGCTGAAGCTTGCGATTGCTTTCTTGAGGCCCAAGCCCTGACAAACTTGGGAAGGGTCAGGAACGCAAAGAAAGAGGTACATGCAGGCCGTCCTCCCAAAAGAGCTGCCACCTGCTGTTTATGTGGAAAAACTGACCACAGCGTGCAAAACTGCAGAGTAGTAGGACAGAATATCCACTGCGGAAGCTGCGCAAAAAACAAGGGTATCATGCAGACAGCTGTCGCTCTATGCCTCCTGATAAAAAGCAGGTGCCGGCTTGCGCTATTGAGAGGTGTCGCCACGACAAACCGCTACAGCACCACGGGAATAAATGCACATTGGCACCAGCACGTTCACAGCGTAACACAAAAACTTTACAATGCTCATTGGCAACATCGCTTGTAAACCAATTCTGCACTAAGTCTCTGCCTCTTTCTATGCGTTTCGGTATTGGGCTACTGTTTTGAAGGTCAAAGGTTCAAAGCAATAGTGGTGGATTACAATACTTGCACAAAACCCCTCGGTACAAAACCCTTACAAAACACATACAAAACCCTTCGGTAACTTCCATACAGTACGCCTGCGGAGAGTTTGAAAATAAAGTATAGCAGATATAGCTGAAATGAATGTAACTGCGACAGACATGTTCGAAGTAAAAAATGGACATACCAGCAACAGCTGAACAACGTAAGCAAATTATGTTTAAATACCGTCCCCAAATGAAGCAGCAGCAACATCGAGAGTACGTCTTTGGCAAAGTTGAAAGAACGTTCGACATTAAGGTACCACTAACGTTATCTCAACATCCAAAAATTTTCATTAAAACATTGCAGGTTATACGGGTGTCTAATAGAGATACTGCTGGGACATAGACCTTCGGATCTTTTTGGGGCGTCGCAGAGATGTTAGTGGTTTGCTGGGGAGGTTGATGCTTCTGAGTTTGCATAGAACAAACTTCACCGCACAGGCGCGTCGCCTGCTGAAATCGTGTGTCATTTCTTTCGTTTCCGCGGTGGTACCAGTGTCCCCCTTCCAATACTTCAGTAAGCCCCGCTTTTTATTCCAGATTCAGGCCAGCCCTTCAAAATTGAGACCACAATCGTAGCTTGCGTGTGGCAGCTATGACGTGTTCCCGTAGACCCCTGATGAGCATGGATGATAGCGGATGGCTGGGAGCCACGAGGAAATCGAAAAATGAGCCTAGTAACGCTACCGCGTTAAAAAGCGACGCCAGTCTTTTTTTAGGACAGTTTTCACGTGCGTTCACACTGAGCAAGAATATGGTTGACGGATATTATTGTAGATGCAATCAGGCAGTGGTGCATGTTGCTCTCAATACATCAGATAAAAAGCACGCTGGCAAGAACCTCGCGTACCTCCACACGTACAGTCATGAACAATTCAAATACGAACCGCGGAGAGCACGGCCGAAGATACCGCTGCCGTAACCTGGCAGCGGCCGTTAAAGAGCGCTGAAAACATTTGTTAGCGATTCGCGGTCACCGTGTACTCAGCTTATATTTTCTTTACGCTGCATGTGCTTTAGAAGAAAAGCAAATAGTTTACGACAAGAAAGAGGGTACGACAGCGAGATACCATGTCGCCAATGCTGTTAACAGTTTCTGTCCAATTTTTATGGAGCATAACTGGGAGCGCGTGATTATAAAAAATCTGGAAACTGTTGTTGTTAAAAACGTTTATCTTGTTGAAAACGTTTATTATTGTTTTAAACAATTATTATTCTTGGGTTACTACAAAAATTTTATGTTTGGAGACGGCGTAGTCTTCCCAAGCGATTCACCTAAAAAACTACAAAAAAATACTTGCAGTTGTTTTTTAAATGGCAGATAAAAATGAAAATAACTTAGTGTCTATTTTTATTTGATTCCTGGAGAGATTTACAACCTGTTTTTTGGGGGGGCAACTTTGTCCCATGAATTCAAAGGTCTGAGCAGCTTGCTAGAAAATATAGCGCTGTTGTAGCAAGCTCCTGTTTTTTCTATGGGTGGGGCCAATTTTGGGCCAATGAGAATCACAGCGGCATGGCTGTAGGTTTAAATATACAAAACAAGTGCACAATATGAAAGGTCTTGTACGACAGTCAGGACGTGGTTAAGGGATGATCATAATTCCCTGCGTCCGCTTTGATCTTTTTGAAAAGGAAGGTCCAAAAAACTACAAAACGTTTTTGTCACAAGGTGCACCTAACGTTTTCAGAGAATTCAATTTTTCTAGGGTGCTGTCCTATGGTACCCAATTTTTTATCGGAAGGATTGCAAGGGTAGCCAACGTACTTATTTTGCGCGCTGTTTCGAAGCTGCAAATAGCCTACCATTCGAGTGTCTTTGTTGACCTTACAATTGAGGCGTTTTTTTTTGTTCCCTCTTCCGCGAAAAAGCGCTGTATAAATTTGGGTTAAAATATACTGAGCATTCAGTATCGGTTGTGTATGTTTGTTTTTTCCAAAAGCAAAGGGCACTTACAAAATACAAGAGGTACGACGTCACTGTCCGATATTTCCATGACGTCTTCTGGGTTGTGTAAATTAAAAACAGTATTTTGCTATCTTCCTCTTATTGGTTACTTCTGTACACGTAAAAAAATTTATATGAAACCGAACCACCACGACGGACTAAGAGGGTTCAGTGCGAAAACCCTAGCCAAACCCTTTTAGAAGAAGACGGGATCTTGTATACGGACACCTCGCTGGCCCAGCTTTGAACCAAGGTAACGATTGCCGTCACGACTGTAGACAAACTAGTCACGTGTGCATCTATTGCGTCACGCTCCCCCGAGGAGGCCAAAGAAACAGCGATAGCTATTGCCCTAACCCAACCTGGCACAAAGAAAATGATCCCGGACTCCAAGAAGGCATACAGAAACTTCAGAAAAGGGTGGGTTTCTCTAGCGGCGCTGAGAATCTTCAAACAAACGCCTCCAAACCATAGGACAGAGCTTGTACGGGTACCGGCACCCTCAGCGGTGGAGGGCAATGAATTCGCCCACCAACAGCCCGAGAATTCAGCTTCCGGCTAAGGGGCCAGAGCAACAAGCCATCACGAGCTACAAATGTATAAATCTCAACAGGCACAATAGAACACGCTTCCACGGACTACACCGCTCCTCTAGCAGAACCCAGCAAGCCATTTGTAGACAGCTCCAAGCCGGATTCTTCCCAGAACCATACCTTTAGAACAAAATGTATCCAGAAATACACGAAAAGGAATACAACTTTTGCAAGCAACCTGGCACACTCCGACATGTCGTTGGAGAGCGCAATTTCTCAAAAACGTACATCCTCGCCCCTCCCATTACCCAAAATTGCCCTTACCAAGCGATGAGGATCTTGCTGTCCAGCGCCGCATTGGAAGACCAGCTAACACTGATCACCCGGCCGAGGTTGCCCTGGAAGCATGTGGTAAATGAGAAGAGGGAACCACCCAATCTAGCGCTTAAGCGCTACTGCACACAAAACGCAAGTTAGCCTGAATCGGAGTTTTTTGGCTGGAATACGTCTTTTAAACTCTTCCCGGCAGGTGGCCTGCTCCCACGTGTGGTAGTATGATGGTGAAAAATCTGCCTGCTTACACCGGGGACCACAAGCCATCGTAAACAGGCGCATTTACCACGATTGTACCTCTTCGCAAAACGCAGTATCTAGCTTTGCATACTGCGTTTGTCCCAATGGGAGTATTAAAAAATATATACGCCCACCTCCCCTCGCGGGAACCCTGGTGTGATGCGACGCTGAGGGGGGTTCATGCGCAAGCGGAGAGCAACCGTCGACCGACGGGCCGCCGGAGAGCGGCACACCGGTTATATGCGTAGCGCGCCCGATGGAGAGGAGAGCGTGGAGAGAGAGGGAGTACTGCACATGCGCAGCACCGCGCGCAGCGCCGCCCAGCGGGGGAGTGAAATCGCGCTGGGCCGCACGCCCGCATGGGTTGAGAGAGAGTGTTCGCTCTCAGCTGGGCACGCGCCGGCGCCAGTGCGTCTGCCACGGCTATGACGCAACACAATCCAGTTTAGTCCAATCCAATCCAAAACCAATCCAATCCAAGCCAGGCCACTCGAGTCCAATTCAATGCCCCTCACGAGAGAGTGTTCGCTATCGGAGAGGAGAGGGGTGAGCAAAGGAGAGTGCGGACGCCGACGACAGACGCACGCAGGAAGGACAGGGCCGCCGACAAGACATTCTCTCAGCGCCGCATCTAAAACTCCCACAACTCGTCCATCTCCTTCTCCCTCTCCATCACCCCTTCCTGCTCTCGCCTCCTTACAAAAAAGCTGCCAGTTGGTGTCGTGTGTCGTGTGAGCTTCAGTGTCTCCGAAAATTTATTGTGGATGGGAACTTGCAGCCGAACGACTGGATGTGAAGTGCTTCTCGACAATCGAAGCTCATTGCGAAGATTGTGGAACCAGCCTGCCCGTACGTGCGACACACTGCAACGTCGCCTCCTTGTCAGCGACCTTTGAGCCGACGGAATACGCCAGCGAGCCGACGCGAGGCCTAAAAGCAGTGATCGCTGTGAGTGACTCGTTAAAAACAACGCGGTTGGGCCCCTGCGAGGTGGTTGAAGGTAAGATTTTCACGTTTTTATTGTACCCAACATTTGAGGAGACTTGTGCCCCTTGTAGTGTCAAATAAAATCAGCGAGTTTCCCGCGTCACTGCAAGGGCGATTCTCCGCCACATGAGGTGAGCGTTGTTCGTGACAGATGGCGCCATGCCCGGCACGCCATTTTGGACGGCGAACAGTGTTAAAGCATTGCGTATTTGCGCGGGTCTCGAGCAGAACACTCACTAAGAGCTGAATAAAAACTGTCCGAACTGTGAACGGCTGTTTGGTGTTTTTGTGAGGCTGTGACTGGCTAACTGGCAGGCGAAGGTGAAGTTGGCCGGTCAAAGGTCGCAGGGCGGCCGCTTTTCTTGAGAAGTGGATGTGGTGCCAGCCGCGCCTGCTACGAGGAGGGTGACGGCCGCGTGCCTCAGGCGATTAATTGCTTTCACTGGAAAAGGAGAAGGTTGGGGCCCCGTGGGAGCTCTCCGTACGCTAGGCGCGTGTAACTATAACCAGCAAACGCCTTTCGAGTGAGCATTCTGTAGAGTGGACGAAGGACTGCTTATTTCATTTATTACTTTTTTTGAAGGGGGGGGGAGCGAAGGGGGGCAGGCGCATTCGTCACACCGACCGAAATTTTTCCTTAACTTTTGGTGAGGAGAGAGAGAGGCAGTGCGGGTCGTAAAACCTCAAGCTCGCTCCCAGAACACTACACTCAAGGAAAATAGGGAAATGAAGCATTTTAAGAAGTTGGTCACCACAAGGGTCGCGCTTCCTTTTGAACAGCAGAGCACTTCGTTTTGACGAACTGAGCGGAGGTGTCTCGGACGGAAGAAGAATTTTGCGTAGCTTTAAATAAACATTCAGAAATTACGGAAAGTTTGACACAAGAGTGCCAAGTTTAGCTTCTTTACAATTCTATTTCTTTTTTTTCCAGGTCATATGCCCAATATGATTCTGTATTTGTTGCCGAAGATTTAAACCGTTTTGCTATCCCTCTAATGCATGTGCTGCTGTGGCTTCCTGGGGAACGTGCAGGAGGTGTGGCAACGTCAGCGTTTGGGAGGCAGGTGCAAGCAAACAGCGCACCGACGACATGCTGACCTCATTGCTTGCAAATGGCTTACTTTTTTTTTGTTCAGGAGAGTTGTAGTAGATAAAGTTCTTACCAAGCTACCTTGTGCTCTCGGTGTAGGTTTTTTGTTGATTCAGTGTTTTTATTGTGTCATTAACGTGTTCACACGTATATCGTATTTATGTAATTTTTATGCAATAAATTGACTGTGCAGAAAAAAACGTTTTACATTTCGACATTCAATATTTGAACCGGAAAAATACCAGAATTTACGTAATCTTAAAGGTAAAATTAAAATGCGGCCTGTGTGCTGAAGAAAAACTCCCAAATACAGTAATAAATTCCTCTTCAGCGCTTATATCAAGCGTACACAATCAAAACAATACCTCGAATGCAGGTCACCGCTGCCGCCAACGCGCCCCCTGAAAACTCCCACATGGAGGAAGCAGTACACTCCCAATGGTACCCCTGAAAACTCCCTATGTACTGGCAGTAAAATGAAACTCCCATATGTTACTGAAAAAACTGCGGAAATATTGGAGTAAGGCGAAACTCCCATCGGAAGGAGTTTTGAAAACTCCGAATTGGTACTGGGTTATGCAACAAGCCATTTACTCACATTCGGGCTTATTTGTGTTCTGTGTGTATAAAATGCTCAATAAAGTTGTTCCCCCTCCTGTCATAGGTAGCTTAAGAAGGTTCAACGCTATTCAACCACTCTCGACATGTCGTAGACGCTCGAGTCATGGCTCGGGAGTAAAGAAGAAGGTCCCCTTAACCCAGAGTAGTCCTAGTGGCGCTGGCTACCACCCTTACGCGCTGAAAACAAATCCCTTAATATAAATACCCATGAAAGCGGAGAGGAAAAACAGCCCCGCCTGTAGCGTACTGGTCATCACACCAGACACGTATTCTGGAGATCGTGGGTTCGGATCCTACCCGGCGGGCATTTTTTCTCTGCTTTCATTCTTTCTTCTAAAAATTCTGGACCGGTTTCATTGAAATACCACACCCTCCTTTTTGATTTCCTCAGCATTCTTGACGGCCAAACCTTATTTCTGTATTATTTCAACGATTTCCTAATTTCCCATTCTGATTCACTATATATATATAGCGAGGGTCTCGATTCTGGCAGCCTTGATGCCTAGGTAGCATAAGAGGGATTCCCGCCAGTTACCCGCTTATGACAGGCTGTAGACGTTCTAGTCACGCCCCGGGGTTGAAAGAAGGTCCTCTTCTCCCGTGTAGTGTGTGTGGTGGCGCTGGCTACCACCCTCAAGCGTCAGATACACTTCTAGTAAATATAAATAGCCCAGAAAGTGAAGGAGAACACGGCCGCCCAGATAGCCGAATTGGTAAGGCATTCGAGATTTAATCGAAAGGCGTGGGTTCGGTCCCCACTCTGGGCGCGTGTTTTTCTTTCTTTCTTTCTTCCGTATATTTAAAAATATATGAACTTCATTACCGTACTAAAAAAAAGAGCCTAACCACACCCCTATGCGTCCTTTGGCGTTGTAGACTGCCGACTTATCTTTCTGTATTTCCCAACGAGCCCCTCATTTCCTTACTATATTTTCTGCGAAAGCCTAGCGAGGGTCTCGATTCTGGCAGCCTTGATGCCTAGGTAGCATAAGAGGGCTTCCCTTCCCGCCAGTTACCCGCTCATGACAGGCTGTGACGTTCTAGTCACGCCCCGGGGGTTGAAAAGAAGGTCCCCTTCTCCCCGTGTAGTCTGAGTGGCGCTGGCTACCACCCTCAAGCGTCAGATACACTTCTAGTAAATATAATAGCCCAGAAAGTGAAGGACAACACGGCCGCCCAGATAGCCGAATTGGTAAGGCATTCGAGATCTAATCGAAAGGCGTGGGTTCGGTCCCCACTCTGGGCGCGTGTTTTTTCTTGCTCTCTTTCTTTCTTCCGTATATTTAGAAAATATATGAACTTCATTAACCGTACTAAAAAAGAGCCTACCACACCCCTATGCCTCCGTTGGCGTTGTAGACTGCCAACTTATCTTTTTCTGATATATATATATATATATATATTATATATATATATATAGATATATATATCTTATATATATATATATCTATATATATATGTATATATATATATTATAATAAAAATCACTGGCATGCTGGCGATGGGCCGAAGGCGTGGTGAACACAAAGTAAGAAACCTCGGTAACAGCAACAGCGGAGGGTTTATTTCGACGTTTCGACTTCGAGACAAGTCTTCTACAGGAATGATGGCTTCGGTCGTTTCGGAAGAGAGCATATATGTCGAAAGTGGAAAGCGGGTTTACGAATGGCCAACGATACCACACACAAACATACGTGAACAACACAAACACGAAGCGGGAATCTTCCTTATTGGAAGAATGAACAAAAAATGAACAACAAAGAGAGAGACGCCAAGATAATTGGAGAAAAAAAAAAGAAAAAAAAGGAATAAAGGGAGGTGAAAGAGCACTGAACAGGAATTCAAGTGGTGGTGGAAACGCGAAAAGCTCAACATCGTCCGAAAGTGGGGTTGTAGAACAAAGGAGAGAAGGCAATATATCTTCCGCCGCTAGCCGTCACTATGCTAACGCCCAGACGCTCCGAGGGATCGCGTTTCCGTTGATTGAAAGCGAGTGTCCCGCCATATGTTCGGAAAGTGCGAACAAGGCATTTTACAGCCCGTTTATGGGCCCGTTCCCGGAGCTGAGACAATTAAAGGACGTTTTGTGGTCGTGCAGAAGAAAACGGTCCGCCACCATTCCACCGTTCCCTCGCCGGACGCACGCCTTCCGAGAACGGGGCGCTAGGCCGAGTTTTTAGGTCTTTGTTAAGAGCTGCCACTTTGCAGTTCAGCGACAACCCGTGCGTCGTCGGTGTCTCCCCTCCGCTGAATGGGGGATGGGGGGGAAACCAGCCGAACCAGAACGCAAGCTGCTCAACAGGATGGGGGGGGGGGGGGCGGGCGGAGAAAATAAACCCCGATGGTTCGGTAGCCGGGCTTAGAAGACGACTGTAGGTGCAAGGGAGGGAAAAATAGATTTGCAAGCAGTCAAAAATGTAACCAGTCCGCGGGGGCGAATAGTGATAACAGCGGCAAAGATATGTGCGCTCGAGTAATAACGCAGACCCCAGAATTGTATTGCTTATCTTCCGGGTTATGCGCCATATCCAAACGTTTAAATCCCCCAACCAATTTTCGAACACGTGTTTTGGGGAGAAGGTAAACAGAAGTTATTGCTGAAACAGCACCGACACTAAGCAACATTACTTAATTGTAAGATTGTGACGGAGATTTAGAAAAGGTTTTCGAACTTATAACACAAGATTATAAAAGAGAGAATTCGGAAAAAAAAAAAGAATAGGAGTGAACACGAAGAGCGGAAAAGGAGAGAAGGAATAAAAAAGAAAACAAAAACGGAAAGACATCAGCAATGTGGGAAAAATCCACTGAACAAACGCTCGCGTGCATGTGATTTCGAGAGTCCGGTTCCGGCTACACCCACAGCGCCACTGATACGGTTAGGTAGATGACAATGTTTTAATCGCTGCAAGTGTGCCTGGGTCCTCATTTATACCTTTTTTGATTGTATTGAATCGGTATATGAGGTATGATTCACGTTGTTCTCGTTCCCGGTTTGACCTGAACCCCGTCTCTAAGAGCGCGACGCTTAGTTTATCGAAATAATGATCTGGAAGGCTGAGGTGTCTGGAGAGGGGCAGGGTCGGGCGCGTTTTGGCGTGATTTTTGTGATTATTGAACCGGAGCCTGAAAGAGGTCCCTGTTTGCCCTATATATTGCATTCGACACACATTGCATTCAATCAAATAAATCACATTGGAAGTGTCACACGTCATGTTCCCGCGAATTTTTAAAGAGTACTCTGAGTTGGAGCTTTGAGCAGTGCTTGTCTGTTGCATTGCCTTGCAGACAAGGCACCGCGGTTTCAGGCATGGCCGGCATTCATTATGCGCCGACAATGAAATTGTCCTTGCGTTCACTAGTGTGTCTTTGAGGTTCCGGGATCGTCGGTAGACGACGCCTGGAACGGACGGAAACGCCCGTTTGAGGCGTTCACTTTGTCCGAGAACGTTGTAGTGCCGCTTCAAGATGTTTTTTACGTTAGGAAAGTTGGTGCTGTAAGTTAAGCATAGGTCTGTTCGTTTTAAGTCGCGTTGTGGGGGACGGTTCGCAATTAGGTCCACGCGGTTGAGTGCTTCGGCCTTTTTTATGGCGTCATCAGTTACACGCGCTGGGTACCCCTGCCCTCCAGCATGGTTTTTAATTTTTGGCGTTGGTAGTGAAATCTTCCGATTTTGAGCAGATTCGTTTGAAACCGTGGGCCTGGCTATAAGGAATGCTATTCTTACAGTGACGTGGGTGATCGCTTTGGTAATGTAGATATTGCTGGCGATATATATATTTTATATATATATATATATATATATATATATATATATATATATATATATATTGTAACAGAGATAGTGGCCGTTAGCAGGTGCACCAGTGTGGTCAAAGGGGTGTGTGCTCAAGTGAGACCGAGGCTGACGGTCACGTGGCGTCAATCCCCCAACTGGGTCAATGTGCAAGGCTCAGTCATCGGAGCAGCCCCATCGAGAACGATCTTGCTGAGAGACCTGCGCGTTCACTCCCGAGCTAGCTTGGCCTCTGGTACAACCATCCCCCGTTACCACGCTCTAGCCGTTTGCAAATAAACCCCGTTTATATATATATATATTTATATTATATATATATATATATATATATATAATAATATATATATAATATATATATATATAGGGAGAGAGAGAGAGAGGTTAGAAAACCACGTTTCGCTGCACAGATTCACAAAGCCGACGTGAATCACTGTTACAGAATACAAATTGAGGCCCACCTCTGGCTGTTTACGCAGTGTAAAGTCCTGCTCGTAGAATAGGGTACTCACAATTTTCTTATAATAACAAATCTGTGAACGCGTTTAGCACACAACAAGGTGACCGCCACGTACATGTCAACTTCTATTAGGCTTTGACGCCCACAAGCAGCGAAGCAGGACTCATACTTTAGAAGTGCGGTTATGTTCTTCTACAAAAACGAAACAAGCACTTTTCTGACGCAAAATTGACCCGGCCGCTATTTGGAGCTGATACGACTAAAATGTGACGCATACCAAGAATATTTTTATTGCCAGACATAAAAGTTTTGATTACAGGTTTCGGAATTCTCTTGTTATGTGATATTTGAGCTGAGGTCATTTGTGCTGTTGATCGTTGTTTTTTTATGCAAGTCTCCCAGAAACCTATAAACTTGAAATGAAATGAGTTCATGAAACATGACGTCGGAGTGCGCAAAAATTACCTTAAACATAGCCCTAATCTCCCGACAGATTTACATTTCTGTGGGCTAAAGCATAAGAAACTAACATATGCAACGATAAGAGCTTTTGCATGGGGAGTTGCGCATACAATAACATGCCTTTAACAGTGAGAGGAAGCGCAACCTCAATGTTTACGAGCTATGCTAAACCTTGAGTCTTTCCACATTTCATTGAGCTAATTAAGTAGAATGTATGCACAATGGCTAATCAGTAAATTGTTTTGTCTCGCACATTTCCGGGACATTTAGCCGGTCGTCCTTCATGCCGTCTTTCATGACGCTCTGCACAAAAACATGCTACAATGAAGCTCCGCCAAACCTTCGTTAGTACAGGTACCTTCTAGGACAGTCAGTAGAGTGCGCTCACGTACAATCTTCACAGCACTGCATTAGTTGTGATACACAGGAGTGCAGTGTGTGTGCTAGGATAAGAGTTATGCCGCTTGCTGGATGGTGTAGCAATTCAGAGTTCCTAGTAAGACCGTGTCTTGATCATATAGTCAGTACACATAAAAAAAATAAAGCTTCAATTTCACTGAGAAATTTTTTTGTCTCCAGTGTATTTGGTTTACTAAAACAGTGAGTACGGCATCACCAATCCCTTATTTTCCCCTTCAAGAGAACGCCCAGCTCGTTTACTCATCACTGTTTAAAACTTGAGTCATATGAATACAATCTTTGATATCAATCTTTATATGCATCACAGTTACCACATGTTTATTTTTATTTGCTATTTGTATCTGCTGCTTGGTAGCCGGAGTGTGTCTAGTGCTTGTTAGTATAGCTCGTAGTCACAAGACGCCGCTTCAATTCTAGGCTGTGGAATGTTGGACTTTCCGATTACAATGAATTTTGATGCCTGAAAAATAATTTAGTAATAAGCCAGACATGAATTACTGCCCACCTTTCTCTCGCATTTACTCACCGATCTCGTTGAAGTACTGCTCAGGCAACACGCGTTAAACATCAACGAAAAACATCACAGAATAAGTGGGGTATAGAAGCAGCGAAAGTATTTAGGCGTGTTTGTCTGCACGGGTAGCACAGCGCACTACGAAGAATGGTTATATGTATGTTAATATTTTTAGGGTGAATGTAGCATTATAGATACTTCATTGGGGGACAACGAACAGCGGCTACATGGGACCTCTGGTGACTAATGCTTTACTTAGGCAAATCACCGAACCAGACTTTTGCCTCTACTTATAACCTGAAGGTGTGGCACTGAGGATGTGAAAATGTACATGATTTTGCGCAATTTTTTTTCATAACCTAGCACTTGCGCAAATTTTAAATTTTTTGTGGCTATGATATAGGGACCATATTTTTGTGACCAACTAGACGCATTTTATAATAAAGGTAGTTGTACATCGAATGGCCTCGGCACGGTGCACTCTGAACATACCAAAAAAGCTTTCATATTGCCGGAAGAGCGGATGGAAGGATTCTTGTAATATAATGGGCGTTTTAGGGAATAATTCTCCGAAAAATTTTGGGCGATGAGGAATGGGACAGCAAAAATTTGGGCTTTAGCCCTCACCTCAAAATCTCCAGTACCTTCGACCATCTTCAAAAGATCACTACAAAGTAACTTTTTTTTGAAACAGCAAAAAAGAAGATTATGTTACAGTTTTTACTTTTATTTGAAAAAGCCGGCTGAGAATATATATCGCACTCGATAATTCGCTCTTCACAACGTTAATATTGAAAGAATTTATTACCACTGGTTATTTTTAGCGGTTCTGAAACCAAATGTTGGCACACTTTATATAGTATCAAAACGCTCCTGCCTATTCTTTTTTGTTGTTCCAGTGTAAAAAGCATTCTAAACCACTGGACTTGCTCTTGCGTTCCAAAGGACTTTCCCCTGCACTGTCGCTCCTCCGATAGGTAGTGTAGCTCTGATTTTTCAATCTAAGTTATTTGTCGGTGTGTTCATGAGTAGGATGTTTAGTAGATTTTCTTTAGTAAAGTGGTATTGTTGCACACTGACTTTGGTATTACCTACCCTGTACATTAAGGCCGCCTTCAACACACGCCAATGATCCCTTTTATTGTACTGCCAAGTTTTCCGACTTATATAAATTTATTTTTAGAGCACAGTTTTCTGTGCCTCTCAGATACCGTGGGCTTCTGAAAAAACAGCGCTACAGGACAATACTTGCAATTGTGTTGCATATTGCATATACCCTCAAAAACCCAATATCCCAAGAAAAAGGTTCTCCGTGGTCGTAAGCGAACCTGGGGACACCGCGATATAAGCCTACGTCTATCCCAATGTGCAATCGTTGCATTCGGCTCACTCGGAATTTCTTTAAGGTTTCCTGGGTAGACGTAGGCTTCGGACATTGGCATAATTGAAGAGGCCTTTGGCTTTTGACCTTGGCTTTGGACGTTTTAGTACTCGTGAGAGCGGATTTATTGCAAACACATTGCGCGACATATACCACAGAAAAACATTAAGGAAGCTCACACTAATGCGGAAGACCTGAATATAGCGTAGGTGGAAGCAGCAGTAGCATTTTTTCTCGTTTTCTACTCACGGCGTTTATCTAAGCCTCGCCGATGTACGAGGGACCTTGCCTAGATTTTTGTCTTAGTATTTCACACACATATTTGTGGTGCAAATGTGGACCCGCCGGAGCACGACCACGCACGCCCTCGCCGACTCAGCCGCTCACCCGCAGCAAGTGGTGTACCTACTCCCACTTCTACAGCTCTCACTGGAAGACACCCTACTCATCAAGAAAGATATTCTTCGGCGCTCCGCGCGTGCCCTTCTCCCTCCGCGTGGGTCTGACCTTCCTGGCGGCTTAACCCGCCGTGAAGAGGTCGTGCTTCGAAGAATCCGCCTGGGCGTCGCACTGACGCCTGCTGTGCGAGCAACGTGGACTTCTAGTCTTGCAGATCCCTCCCCGACCTGCCCCTACTGCCCTGCCCCTGTTGCTGAAACAACATTGAAACATTTGCTAGGGACGTGTCCAGGGCTTCAATCAACCCGAGCTCGACACATGGGGCCACAGGACATCGCCCAGGCCGACTCCAATATTCATCGGTGGGCGCACGGCCCACTTTACAAGAAACTGTTGGAATTTATTTCCGAAACTGAACTCTATAGTTTCTGTAGTGCGCCCGCCTCAAAATGTGTGTCTTTCTTTCTTTCCTTTTTTTTTGCTTTCCTTCTTTGTCGTTCCCCTGTCCTGTTTTGTCTATTGTTTTCCTGTTACCTATGCCCTGTGGCAAAATGGCGCAAGTAAAAAAAATGGCCACGTGTTCTTCTTTGATTGCACGCGCCTATCGATGCGGCAGCCCTCTCCCTCCCTACCCCCACACGTCTCGCAAATGGGTCCTACGTACGTCTCCTGTCCCTCTTCACCTATCTCGCCCCGCAAACAGGCACTTCTCCGTGCCGGGCGCTTGCTGAAAGAAGTTTGGCTTGACCTCTAGCGCTGAAGGGCAAGACTGCTCACCCCAGGAACACTGCCCGAGGTAGCGTAGTGTAGTTTGCACAACAAAAATAATATTAGAAAATAGCATGGATTCTGCAAAAACTGTCCTGTAGAGCGAAGCCCAATTATTTTATTACAGTTCTTTTGTTCTGGATCTCTTTGTGCTTTTGAAAACAAACGTCTTCGGCTACTTCAACAAAAAACGCTTTGTCTGTCAGTACGTTTCCATGTAACAACGTCTGGGGGCTTCCAGGTTTAGCTGACCCACAAAGGTGAAAAAATGCGTGAACGAAACATTTGTAATGCCCAGCATTTTTAAAGAACTGAGTCCGGCAAAAAAATTCATCCTTCACCACACTGTTAAGAAACACAGAAAACTGTACATGTTTCTGGCCACATGTACCCACACCTTTGATACCAGCAGTATTATTTACATGAAAAATGGACAAATGCAAAAGTGTCACGATATAAAGAAGACACTTTAAAAGAATACCTAAATGACAAAATGCAAACACTACTCTCGCAAAACCCCGAGACTGGGGCTTGTTAGGCGAACGTAACGTTAAGAAAAGGAACCAACTGGTGTTGCGCCGGCCGTTGAAAATCAGCAAAATTGAATTATATTGAGGCATTCTATTACGTGTGCCGTGAGAGGAACGAGATAGAAGAGGACCAGCGTAGGAACCTGGCGGGAGGGAGCCAACGGGCAATTCCAAGTTAGCGGTTCCTAAGGACGATCACTTTTTGTCAAAATATGTGCCAAAGAAAGCTTATAGGTGGCCAAAGAGTTTTTCAACCAACTTCTCTGCTTTCCAATTCGCATTTCTGCCAGCAGGGGCACCTTGTCTGCTCAAGGTGACGGTAGTGGCAATACCGCGGACCCCGAGCCCATGTGGGTTGGACCCACCCCCGCCCTAGACAGTGCGTGACTTACCCGTGTCCGGAAAAACGGACATCCTAGCGGCTGAGTCAGTGTGAAGGTTTTTCTGGACCTTCATAGTCCCTTGGCCGAGACAACACGCCACTTTTGCCCCCGTTTCCAGTACACGGTGTCCCCAGTCTGACTCCAACTGAGGGGAATCAGCCACTAATCTTTTCCGGCCCTCTTCTCCATTTTTTCCTTCCGTATTTTCTTTCATAACCCTCTCCCTTCATCTTCTCTCTTCCTTATTTATCCGTTTTTTCCCCAGGCGTCGAGGGTTAACCCTGTGCGAAGGTATCACCCTAAATTCTCAGCATAGGGTTATAGTGGCAACGTACAGTTAGCGTGCTCTGCAAAGCAACGTAACCTTGTTGGGCTCGGTGTTGGGCGACCGGCCTTGTAACTGAAAATTTTTCATGTTTTAGGGCTTCTTTCTTCTTTCCCTCCCAAGAACTGATCGACCTTCAAAAAGAGGCGGCACCGAAGCACTGCAACCATAAAGACCAAGCTCTAGTTGCGCGAACTTTCTAGTATTACATTCTGCTGATGAGACCAACCCAATGACCAAACAGTCAGTGTTTTTAATTGCGAAAAGCATAGATATTCTTGACGCCCAGAAGCTCGCATCGGGCGACCGACTGTCGAGGTAATGACAAAAAATCAAAGCGAGAATCTGCCTAAACAGGAGAAAATCACTGACCTGAAGTCACTGTAACGCCACACCGCAGTTCAACACCATTCAAGGTGTTAAATCTGACAAAGAGCTGTTAAATGAGACCGAAGCTGACCTCCTTGAGGAGCTGAAAGACCAAGGTATATTCTCTGTTTGTAGAAAAACTGAATGAAGAGACATAGGAAATCCAGAGAGAACACCCTACCTTAACTTTTGCCAGCACAAATCTGCCTGAGACGGTGAAAGCCACCTTTAGCAGTTGGCAAGTGCGCCCTTATATTCCGAACCCTAAATGGTGCTTCAGGTGCAAAAAGTACGGCCATCACCCACAAGCATGGTGGTGAAAGTGGACATGCGCTAAGTGTGGTGACAGCGATCACTCTTCTGATAGTTGCCAGAGCACTAAAACCAAGTTTCCAAACTGCAGCGTTGCAGACCCTGCAAACGTTTTATCCTGTCCAATTTTTAAAACAGAAACAGAAATAATAAATAATAAAATTACTGAGAATATCACCTTTGTTGAAGCTCGCCGGGAACCCAGGTAGGTTTCCACAGCCTCTGATGCAGATGCTGCCCGCCGGAGGTTGGGGCGGCGTCTGGTTAGTATAGCGATTCAATGTAGCCTTGCTACTGCGCCGCCGTCTATTCCCCTACTGAGAGGCTTCCGATCAATCCTGCAATGCCCGCAGAGGATGTGGCTGCCGCTCCTCCTGAGCTGCGTTTGGTTGGCCAAGTCACCACCCCAGCACGTGCGGCCGACCGAGGCATCAATCGTCTTGGTGCGCGCCCCAAAGAACCCGACTCATCGGCTGCTTGATGACCAACACTTGAAGCAATGGATCTTGTCCTGTCTCCTCCACCACCTGAGGTGCCCCAGGCAGCGGCGCCTGTTTTTGGGAGTGCCAGAAAAAACCGCCTCGGATGACAGCGCTGCCAAGTAATAACTTAACAAAACACTTTACGCAAGTACCGCTTTCTCAAATGAAATCCATGAATCAAAGAGTAGTACTACAATTGGAATTGCAGGGGCGTGATAAAAAAAACCAGTTGACATTTACGAAATCTTATCAGAACACAATCCAGGTATAATCTCTTCAAGAAACTCACCTCAATTGGAAACAATCTTTCTTACACTGCACACTGTTCTTCGTTACGACAATTATGGCTGCACCCACTTCACTGGAGGTGTTGCTATTGTTGTGAAGAAATCAATTGCATGCCATCAAGAAAGCGTACATGCAAACCTAGAGACCGTTGCTGTGAGAGCAATTATTTTTGGTAGGTTGACAACACTGTGCTCTTTATATGTCCCTCCGGATTACCATCTCGAAGCTCCTGAGCTTGAAAGTTTGATAAATCAGCACCCACCCTTTTTCATACTAGCAGGGGGTTTTAACTCCCATCATGAGCTGTAGCGTTCTGCACGTGCAGATGCACGTGGCAGAATCTTAGAGAAATTCTTGCTGTCACCAGGCAGCTAGCTTTCTAACAAAAGAAACCCCACGTATTTCAGCACAACACACAAAAGAAGCTACACATTTTATATAAAACTTGGAAAAAAAAACTAGTTAAAGTAAGTTGTAGCACTGTGTCGAATCAAAAAGGCTATAGGTTCGCCTAGGAGTGAACACTTTATCTCCACATCGGCCCCGTGATTTTCATGACAGAACGCCTAATATTCGCGAGTTATCGCCTACCTGACAAGTTTAAGACCCTCCTGGGTGTTTTGCCCCCGGGTAGGTACACCGATCGCTTCCAGAGCAACCCGCGACCACCCTATCGACACTTCAAACCAGGCCCGAACCACCGCTTCGCTAAGCCTAGTCGTCGGGCTTTTGGGTTCGCCGTTCCCGGCATGTCGGAGCCACGGGGAGGAGCAGACGCAGCGGTTGCACAGAGCAACGACGCATCGCCCGAGTGCACAGTCGTCCCTCAAACATCAAACAGGGCAGGGACAGCTTCGTGACATCGCGCTTTGGCGCTTTATCGGGTCGCGCTCTGCTACTAACTTTTGCAGGTCCGCCTTGGTTTCAGATTACAAATAGCGCACTATTCTACTATTTGATGCTACCCACTATGACGTCCTGCAAAACCTCCATCAAATCCAATCCAGCGAGCAAACATCTTTCAATTTGTGGGAAAGGCAGGGCTGACCACTGATCTCCTCTTAGTTGCTGGATGGGGCTTCGCCGCTGACGCGGCTGGGGGCGCGCACGGCCTTCGAAAGTTCAACGGCTCGTCCCGGAAGTCGGGCGTCTGCTACGCTGCTGAACTGCTGATAAGCATCCCGATGGGCGCATTTTGGCACTTTTTCTCACTTTATTGCATTTTGGCGATAGACATCGCGTTCAGATGGCAACTTATGCTATACCAAAACATGCGACGTTAATATGAAGCAGAATGTAATTGAGAAGGAGAACGAAAATGTAACTTTGGTTTTGGTTTGAGAGGAGACGACCCAGCTCACCGGGATTTGAGGTGCGATGCACGTCTTACAATAAATAATGGTCTTGAAGTGACTTGTATTAGTTGAAAACAATAAATTAACAGCCGTTAAACAACTTGGATTATCCGAAAATGAACTGAGCTAAGCGAGTTCGATATTAACACGGAGGAAGCTGCCTGAAACAGAAGAACGGATTTGAGGATTGCTACGTGCGGACAAAAAAAAAAGACCTGAAAATGACTGCGCGCAGCTTGCTGCTGTTTTAAATGTGTAGGTCAGTACATCGGAACCCTTTACAGTATGAATTCAAGCATACGCGTTTTTGGTAATTATACCACTAGCATCTTAGACAGCTATTATACCACCACTGAGATACATAACGCAGATATCAGCATTCAAAAAAAAGGAAAAAAAAATCGGTACTTCAAATTTAAGACTTCGCGCTTTGTAACATAATGGAGATGTTTTTACAATTACGCTTCATCGCTTATATTACATGGTTTTCAAAGTAAGTTTGTAAATCAATCCTTCCTCAACCAGAGCTTTTCACAGCACCATGAATATTTTATTTTGCTCCGAGCTTATTTGTAGGGCATCATTTTCAAAGTGACTCTGCAAATATACTACGAATGAAGGTAGCGCCCATGCAGGCAATTTCAGTGTCTAATACACGTAGCATCAACTGCAGGGGAAGTTATACGAATGCTAAACGAGCGAACTACGATGGCAGAACAGTATCCTTTTATTTTCTTTCAGGGTCACTATACCAAAATGCCGCGCCGTGTCATACTATACCTTCTCCTGATGCTTCGGGAAAGAAAACAACGTAAGCACGGCGTCAGGCTGTATCCGAATTCTGTAAAAACAGTTGCCAGAAAAGTGGTCACTGCATAGCCTGCTACCTGGAGATGAAGCTCATTTGTCCCTACTTAAGATTGCCACCCAACGCCGGTATAACTACTGCTTAGAGCGAGGGAATCTTTTTAACTAGAGCCACAGCTTAAAACGACACTGCGACATGACATTTGCGTTTCGCTACGTATAGCGCACGTCGTACAGAATAATGTAATACTTCCCAGTGGAACGTCTTTCCAGACGACTTCTGCGGTCTGCTTGTGCAGTGGACGGAGCAACAAGCAGGCATTTTTTGCGGATTGCGGGCGAAACCACCCCATACGTAGCATGTGCTATGCTGGAATGGCGGCCTTTTGCCCGACTTCCGGGATGAGCGCTCGAATTTCCGGCAGCCGCGCGACGGAGATCTCGAAGCGCCATTCGTCAACTCTAGTGGAGATCAGTGGGGCTGACCTAACTGACTAGTGCAACCATGTTTTGTGGGCCTTAATTGCGAAGAGCTCTTCTGATCCACCGTGACGCCCCACATCTCGTCACACCGAAATTGTGTCACTAGAATTGTCGATAACATTTTCGCTTGGTTGCCTATATTGGCGTGTGTAGAATTACTGTTGTACTTGTATTCGACATCAGCGGATATCACGAGCTGCCTTGGTAAGTAGAGTAAGTTGTTAAGCGCTTCAAAAAACGTTGTCAGTTCTATATTGAAAAGGATTGTATCTAGCATCCTCGTGACCTCGTCACTACAGGTATATCATAAAGTGAGAAATGGAACCTTCTTTTTAACCCATTTTTTTCGCGAGAAAATGTAAGGTTGTGGGGCAATTAGGTTTTGTTGGGCGTTGAAACACAAATATAATATTGAAGATGCCCTTCTTCATTCACTCAGTCAGCCGTTCGTTTCACGTGAGGCTGTCTTTACCTTGTGGTTACCCGTGTAGGATATTATGATCGCGTCTTCAATACACTGATACAAGAATGGTGCGTGTGTCGCCAAGTTATGCATGCATTTTGTGAACCCAAGGGAGGACAATACAGCAAACAAAAATCCTCAGTGAGACCAACATACATTGTAGTATGCCTTTGCCTCCACAGTATTATGAACGTAGCAGATAGTACCACAATTGAGTTTGTTAGCACGCGACAAAGAGCACAGGCCCAACGTATTCGTGTGAAGTCTTTAAAACGACGGGTTTTTAAACGCAGTTTGTAGTAAAAACCGGCTGACACAGAACAACGGGTGCTTGCGCAATAAAAGTAGCAGCACCTTGTGAAGTGATGTGTTCCCAAATAATTGTGGTCCGTATAATTACGTGGTACCCTCCCAATCGCCGCAAAGTGAGGTATTCATTTAGCTTCTGAACCGTTTTGGGCGAGCATATTTTTGGTGATGAACGGACGACAAAAGCAGCGCCAAATTGCCGGGTCGGCGAGGTGGGTCTTTTGCAGTACTGGACGAATAATTGAAACAGGGAGTGAATATGATTGAAACGAGCACATTCTATGACACCCATAGCTCGTAGCAATGCGTTTGAGGGAAAGGAGTATAAATTTAGTATAAGTGAAACATTGAGGATCGATATGGAGCCCGTGGTATCTGTATACACTGGCGATACAAAGCATCTCAAGGTACTTACGCCACCGCACATTATGCCCGGGAATGTGTTTGAAGATCCCAAGCCTAACGCGGAATTGTGTCCTGTGTAGGCGGGTACTGAACATTGTACCGACCAAATGTACTGCCAAACGAATTTTTCCTGTCCTATAACACTTATTCTCTGGTCATTAAAGACTGTATTTTTTCTTAATACTTGAAAAATAAAGTACGTAGAAAAAAGATGGCTCTCTCATGAAGTTGCTTTCAAGACGTTCTGCGATAAACACATATGAGGTTGTGTCTTTTTTATGACATTATTCCATGATCAGTTCTTCCGAAATGTAATTGGGGCCCCTTGTTCATCACTTGATTACCATGAAACTAAAGTATAGTCCCGAATGATTCGTATAAACATAAAATTAAAATTACTCATGCCTTGAAATATAATGAACAAACAGCTGTATAGGGATAATATGCATGAGTTGTGTGATAAAGCTTTTTAACGTTAATGCAGACGAGGGCTTTGCCATGTGATTATGGCGACGTTCCTAATTCTTGCGGCACAGTTGTTTTTACTGTAAACTGTACGCTGTTCCTCCTTACTAATTTGTCTAATAATAACAGGTTACTCTCGTCATATTCACGTTTATTTTTTCAATGCCAGTTTTAATAAATAATCATAAAACACATGTAACTTCTTCAACTGTTATTAAAACTGCTTCAGCAAGTACGCTATCACAAAAGCGGTTTAGAAGTCTTTTGATCCAATGGGGCAGTTTTAAAACTATGTGTTAGTGAACACGTTGTATGCTGGCCGAATTTCTTACAGGCGCTGAACGATAGTATAAGATGGCATCAAGGTTTATTGGCTTTCCAATATAGCCAACGTTAGATGTGGAAGATTGATATTGTTATACGGTAAATGCACCTTGTCTTGCAATAGAATTCGAGATTCGAGGCAGCCGCTAGTGTCATTGTTAGGGGTGCCAGAACATATGCATCAACTCAGGTTTTAACCACGCGCACACAATGACCTATGTGGAAGGGGCGATGGCCGCACACTGCAGATGCTGAGGGCTGATAGAGCTCTGCAAAACAAATATACTGCTCTGAAAAACAAATATACGTGCTAGAGCGTACGAAGTACCATTTTATGAATACGGCCAGCGACGATGGCAGACGCACGTGACCTATTAACTATTTTTGCGCTGTTTATTTAGTCACCAACACAACAGCCTGGAAACCTAAAACAGGTTGTGTTCGCGAATTTACACATAAGAGGACGAAGCATAACTTTCACAAACATTTCACAACAAAGTATGCTCCGAAGATGCATTGTTTATACGAAAAATATTTGTTGAAAAGAAATGCGGAATATCTACAAAGGTAGCGTTTGTTGAAACAATGTACATTGTGTGGAATTGCAGTTGCACTGGAAAAAATCAATAATTCTTGAGAACTGTTTAAAAAAAATTCGATTCATAAAAATATCAAAATTTCATGCGTATATAAACTGCGGCACCTACTTTTTGAACAAGCTCTGACAATATGCTCTATTTAACTGCTGCCTTTTTTTGCCTATCTTGGTCCTTTTCTAGGGCAACACCTTGGCCACCACTGGTAATCAATGCAACAGTGAATTTAAAAGCGGTACGCAAATTTTCATTATTTTATAAACTATCTTGGGGTTTCGTGCTGAGTCTTAAAGTTTTTTTTAATTTAAATTATTTTGCCTGAGAGTACTGCTGTAACTATTACCTTTATGTTGTTTGCTACATCTCTTCTATATACCTGGAAAAAGAACTTTTTTGTTGAAATTAGAAATAATACCGGAAATAGCACTGATATTCTGAGGATATTACCCTGCAAATGTTTCCTTGTCACAGAAGGCCATTCTTTTCAAAGACAACCAGAATAACCTCAGGTGATGGGGACGGGCAAGCGTTACCTTTGTTAAAACGCTACAAACAAAATCGTTCTGGAAAGAATTCGTTCCCAAAATCAACATTCATTTGAAT